>CM058040.1:15282621-15365050 GCA_030169165.1 Centaurea solstitialis | reverse complement strand
AAGTTATATAATTTGAGCATTATTGAAAGTCTAAATACTTTCATTCATTTCATATAAGCCAGCATGCTCGGGATTCAATTCCTTCGCATCATTCCGTGGCACACATAATAACACGTATTTCTCATAAATACATTCATCATATAATCACATGGGTTTAACTCATACATTAGTAGCATACGATAAACTATTCCATGTATACAATAATCCAAATCAAGCCATTCATCCAAGCATCATTTCTCATCCATTTCATGGCAAATCCTTAAACCTAACAATTTAGGCATTTTATCCAAATTCATGTTCATTCACAATAACCAAGCAAGATATGTAAATCAAACAAGATGATGTGCTCTCAGTTTTAACAAAACGGTTTTAGCAACTCACCTTGAGGCTCGTAAAGCCAAAAACCCCAATTTTCACCAAGAACCCTAGCTTAAAGCTTGAGTGAACACCTAAACTGATAAGGAGTTAATACCTTGGATTAGTTCCATAACTACATCATACAACACTAGATCTATACTTTAAAACCATATAGAGAACTCACCTTGAGGGTTTGTAACCAAAACCCCCAAATCCAAGATTTAGGTCAAAATGTGGGAAAACCTAAAATCAAGTAAATCGGAACTCTAGGTTAGTTTATAACTCCTAACACTTAGGTTAAAACAACCCAACAAGGTTTAGATAAGCTCACATAGTAGGATCTTGAACAAACCCTAGAAATGGAGAAGCACAAAAACCCAACAATGGAGGTTTTGAAGGTGAGAGGTGAAGAAGATGAAGGTGGAGGAGATCTAACTTTCAAGTATTGTTATATTGAGTATCAAACCAACAATGGGATCTTGAAGAGCTTGGAAAATGGAGAAAATCGCAATTTGAACCAAAGAAAACGGAGTTGAGGTGAGAAAGTTATGTAAAAATGAAGAAGGAGGCTATTTAACCCGACAGTCGCTAGCGGCCGCTAGGCTTTTACTCTAGCGGCCGCTAGCTCCCCTAGCGGTCGCTAACTAAATTTGTGAGACAACAGAACCAAGAAAAACTCCCCCTAGCGGCCGCTAGACCAAAACCTTAGCGGCCGCTAGCATGCTACACTTTTCAGGACGAAAACTGTTTTGGTCATAACTTCTTCGTTATAGCTCCGATTTCGATTCCGAAAGAACCGTTGAGTTCGTAATTCAATTTCCCATTTAATAATATTATAACCTTCAAGTTTTAACCCAAAATAAAATTATCTAAATTTACGGGTGTTACATGACTAACCTAGTTTCCAAGGACCTCACCCTTTAGTATAAATACTATTTTATTTGTGTTAATTTCTCTCTTTTTACTTTAATCTCCAACATAAAAACACATACACATACAATTTCATATCTTTGTGAGTAAGGAATGAAAGATTAGCATGGTTACGGGTTGTTGAGTTTAAGCTTCTATCTACCAAGATCTAAGGTGGTTCCTTATTTTTCTTTTTTGGTTTCTTTAAAAACTATTTTCTAATTTTTTTCATACTTTATTTAGATGTGGGCACTCCTCAGCCCGAGGACAATCTGTGATACATACTTAAGTTGACTAATTTCACATATGATTCTCTAATTTTCTGCCTCAAACATGTTATTTTGTTAAGTATGTTCATGATCTTGTTTATATGCGCATATTAATAAAAAAAATAAAGATCACCAATGATTACACTACCTATATATGAAATCTAATCATAAAAGGATGGTTGTTACAAGCTTGGTATTATAGCTAACTTTTTGAGGGATTTGAAAACTTTCAAACTCAAAATCTAAATGGGAATTTGAAAATCGATGGATCAAGTTATTCACTAGGATGAATGAATGACCAAATAAACAAGTTTACTAGGTTGTCCGGGGGTTGTTCTGGGACTGTTTAGGGGCTGTTAGAGGGTTGTTTCGAGGCTGTTTAGTAGGCTGTCTGGGGTAGAGATGGAAATTTTACCCGTCGGGTCGGGTACCCGCGGGTACCCGACCCTAACGGGGCAGGGATTCCCCGGTTTGTCGGGTAACGGGGCGGGGACGGAGATTTATTTTCATACCCGTATCGGGTTCGGGGCGGGGTCGGGGATGACATTACCCGCCCCTAACCCGACCCCGATTAATTTTTTTTATTTTTTTATTATATGTATATATTGTGTGCATAAATAAATATACATGTATATGTCTATGCATTTACTATAAATGATAAATATATTTAATTTTCAATATTGATGATTAATAAAGTGATGATTCAATATAAATTTTAATATTAAAATACAACTTTTTATTATTTTTTAACTAAACGGGTACCCAACGGGTTCCCCGAACCCGCCGGGGATTTCCTTCCCCCGAACCCGCCGGGGATTTGTCGGGGCGGGGTCGGGGACGGGGGGTTTAAACGGGAATCGGGGTCGGGGACGGGGAATGCATTACCCGCCCAATACCCACCCCGTTTCCATCCCTAGTCTGGGGGCTGTTCAAGGGCTGTTCCAGGGCTTGAATGGGTTTCCATGAAAACCTCCGATCTGCATCTCGCCCTCTCCATCTTCATCGTCCTTATCATTATCGGTGCCAAGCTCGTCTTTGTTCCATATTATGTATTCATCATCGATGACGATCTTTAAAACGCTTCTTTAAAACCTCCAAAAATAGACTTGGTCGGCAGGAAGATACTCCGGCAGGGTTATAGTGTCATAGTATTTCGAGTACATGTCCTCCACCAGCTTTTTCTTCGCCCTTTGTCTAGAAACTTTCAGGACGCCATTTTCCAGCTTGATAGTAACATCCCGAGATTACAATCCGGGCATATACACGAGATAGAGATGGGCATTTTCGAAAAAGGAGAAATGTTGTATGGCGGGTTTTCCATACATGGTGCTCGGCACTCCGTAGGTCCCTTAGGGAGCTCTTTTTGCCACTTCGACGACAACTAGTCTATGGCCTTGTTAAGTACTCTTTTTCCAACATCTTTTTCGGCAAGTTTAACAGCCTCCGTTGTTGGCTCGAAGTTCTCCGTCAGTGGATAACGTGGAAGAGGAGGGGTAGCAACAGTGTGGATATAGGATTGTCGTATCTTTTTCGCTACAGAAATGAGACGTTTGAACATGGTTATAATGTAAATTTGCAGGTAGGTATAGCTATAATGATGAAGTGTAATGATGAATCTGGTATAAAGAGCTATATATAGTACTATAGTTAGGGTTAATATTGGTGGCTTAATGATGGGAAGGGAGGGTACAAGATCACCTTTTTTGCCTCTGCCATACATTTCCTTGGTGGACCCCTTTGGGAATTGGGATAGAAAGAGACAAATTTTGGTACTAGAGTTAGGGTTAATATTGGTGGCTTAATGATGGGAGGGGAGGGTACAAGATCACCTTTTGCCTCTGCCATATATTTTCATGGTGGACCCCTTTGGGAATTGGGATAGAAAGAGACAAATTTTGTATCACACACACTATTTAATAATGCTAACGTATCAACATTTCCCTCGAGTTTGCTTAATTTGCTACTTAACTTCACTAATTATAAGTTCTGTTTTGAGCTAAATAATTTACATGCAATTTTTTAAGACTTAAGAGTAATATCATTTACTTATTTCATCATATTACTTTTAACTCTTTAAGCATGTTAGGTTTATGTTTGTTTTGCGATATAAAATTTAATTCAAATCCATTTGGAGAATCTATAGATATACTTTTAGTATTTATTATACATAATCATTTTATCAGCTAACCTATTAGGCTATGCGTACCGCAGCCTTAGGCTCAGCGGGCTTGAGCCTGCCGAACTCGAGCCCGCCGGGCCCGCCGGGCCGAGCGGGCTGCGGTACGATCGCATCATGCTCGACGGGCTTATGATGATAACGGGTTGTGGTAGCCGTTTGATAACTAAATATATTAAATAATAATAAAAATGATAAAACTAATATAACTAATAACATTTATAGTTAATAAATATTATTATTATTATATGATGTATAATAGAGTAACATATTTTTATAGTCTTTATTAATAAGATGAATTTTGTTTATTATATTATATAAAATAATAACAAAGTTTGTTGAAGTTGAATATAACCTTGGGAAATTTAACTTTTTTTACTTAAAAAGTAAAATCCAGTTTAGAAAATAATTTTAAAATTTAACAAACTTTTAAAGAAATTAAATACAAATTTTTTAACTATTTATTTATAAATAAAATATTTGATTACAACGTTGCCAACAAGGAGAGAAAAGGATTGAATTTGAAGCCCCCACCCTCAACAAACAACACCCGGTTGCAAAATTATACACAAACTCAACAACTTTTACTATATATATATATATATATAGAGGAAAGTTCAAATGTAAACCACTTTTTGGTTACGAACGTGAGGACAACCGAGAGGGCGACACGTGGCGACTTTGAGTGTGGTCCCCCACTTTAATTCAATGCCCTCCCATGAATCGCGCCTAGTCACCCGCCGTGGACCTGACGTGGCGCCTAGTCATCCGCCACATGTCGCGTTCTCGGTTGTTCTCACATTCACAACCAAAAAGTGGTTCACATTTGAACCCACCCCTATATATATATATATATATATCTAAACAAACATACAACTATTTATATGTATCCCATCCATCCATCGTCGCCTATATATACAGATATATAACAAAGAGAAAAAGAGAGAAAGTGGCAGACATGAGTGGATTACTATAAGGTTTTTCAAGTAGACCGAAACGCCAAAGATGAACACTTGAAGAAAGCCTACCGAAAACTAGCCATGAAACGGCACCCTGATAAGAACCCTCACAACAAGCGAGATGCCGAATCCAAATTCAAAACCATCTCCGAAGCCTACGATGTATGTTTATATATATCTCAAATTCTAATCTATCCATCATCTTTCAAATTTTCATATATACACAATACACTTTTGAAATTCGATAGTATATATACATATTCTTAGCGATTGATAAACGTATATGTATAAAAATCTCACCTTTGGATTTTATATACGTTGTTTTTTGTTTATTGAATTCAAAACCTATTGAAAAATTGATGATTTCAATTTCGATTGGGCATATAGCGATCAATGTGCATATCAACGAATGCATCTAAACCTAAACTTTCCGATTTTCCAAACTAGGGTTTCTATCGTATTCATAAACCTTCTGAAATTAATAGTTTACTTTAAACTTTGTGTTTTATATATACATATATAACTTCTGTTATGTGCAGGTTTTGAGTGATCCACAGAAGCGAGCTGTTTACGATCAGTACGACGAGGATGGTTTGAAGGGGCATGCCGCCACCCGTTACAGTGGGTTCGGCAAAGGTGGCGGCTCTACGACATTTAGGTTTAATTCCCGCAATCCGAATGACATATTTACGGAGTTTTTTGGCCAATCGAATCCGTTTTCACAGAATATATTCAATGAGGAGGTATTTTCTGAGTTGAGAGGGGTTGGTGGTGGTACTACAATAAGGATGCCGCCATCCATTAAAGCCCCTTCCATTGAATTCGTATTGTCATGTAGTTTGGAAGATTTGTATCAAGGAACCACAAGGAAGATGAAGATTTCAAGGAATGTTATTGATGCACATGGGTGAGCTCTCTTTTTTGATCTTGGATTTGTTTTCCAAATTCTTTATTCAAGTTACTTGTTAATGGGATTTGATTGAAATTAATGGCTTCTTTTTTGATTGCATGAAGTTTTTAGTAGAGTAGTTATCTATAAATAGCCTTCATTATGTTGTGTGTGCACATTCAAGATTTCTTTACTATTTATGTTTGCAAGAAGTAACTTCAAAGCTATATAGGCTATGTTTGGCAAACTAGCTGATAAGCTAGCGTATGACTGAAAAGGTAGCTGATGACTGATAAGCTAGCTGATGACTAATAAGCTAGCTGATGAATAAGATGCATTTGACAAAAACTAGCTTATAAGGTAGCTTATGATTGTAAAATGACATAACAATGCATGTTTAAAATTGGTAGTGTAAAACTTAGCAGGGGGCAGGGGTATATTTGGAATAAAAAAATAGTAAGTCTCATAAGTCACCAAAACGCTAGTAAGAGTAGCTTGTTAAAAAAGCTAGCTTATCGTCCATCCAAACATGTATCTAACTTATAAGCTAGCTTATTTTTACCAAACAATGCCTGTAAACGTTACCTGGGAAAGGACTATATCTTGAATTCCCATAACAGGTGCTTAGAGGGTATAAAACAATCGATATCTCTCACAATTAGGAAAATCCCCAATGGCTTTGCAGGATTGAACTAGTGACCTATGAGGATGATCCCCAAAGGCCCAAGCCTTACTAACAATTGAAGCTAACCAACAAGGTTTAGTTAACGATTGTTGGGTGCATCGTTGACTGTAATCTTGAACTGTTGACTACGAATAAGAAGGGAAATTTGTTAGTCTATTAAAGAAGTGGAGAGATGAATATTAACATGATGAAGTAGAAATTAAGGCTGAAAAACCTGAAAGAAATGGTATGTCTTAACTCTTGTGCTTGTGAGAGATAGAGAAAAGCTAATATGGGTGCACTAAATACAACTAAAGAGAAAGATCATAACTAAAGCTTAACTCTGCTTACTTTCTATGTTTAGTGTATACATTTTGAGATAATTGTTTTCTTTATCTGTTTGGTTTTGGACTTGTATACAAGTACATGTAGTTTTTGGTAGTAGTTGTAATGATTTACTTAATTCCTCGACTGCTTTTATGTGATCATAACTTATCGTAGCTCGTTTACTCTTTCTTCAGAAAAGGAATTAATATTTCTTTCAAATGCTGTCATTATCGTTGGATTAGTTGATTTTCAGACATATCTATAATCATCTTCTAGCTTAAACACTAGTTAATAATTAGTTTACCAAACATAGTCATGACTTATGCATTTGTTATTTTTTTTGTAATTAAATGAGGGTTTCCATAATTCTTTATAAAATATATGAAAACCTAGAATGGCTTTCCATGAAAACCTTCGATTAGGATCTTACTTTCTCCATCTTCATCGTCCTTATCATCATCAATGCCAAGCTCGTCTTTGTTTCGTATTATGTATTTATCATCGATGACGATGTTTGGTATAGGTAACCTGTACACCTATAACATTTCGAGAGAAATCAGGGTTTCTTCATTTGGCCACAAATTTCTCATACGAACTTCGTTTCTCTCAACTCTTTTTGCTCTTCTCAGTTTTTTGAGCTCTTCTAGACTACATCAATAGATTCCAAGTATTTGGTGGTTAAAGATCTTTCGTATAGGTAACCTCTTCAACTCCTTCAAGTTTTAAGCTTAGATTTGATGTGTTCTTCATCTCCACACCTTTTCTCCCATACTTGTCTTAGATTTGGTGTTGGTGGATTATATGTTTTGGAAGGTGTTGGAGGCTAGATCTACTAGCTTAGAGGGGAGATTCTGTAACAACCTTTATTTTGTTGTTTTGACAGTAAAAGCAAAAAAATATACTTAGTTGTTGTAAATTTAAAATATAAGTTGTTGAAAATAAGTAATTAAAAGAATTATTAAGTATTAACTAAAACGAAAGAAAGAAAAAGTAGGCTTTATATAGAGTGCTTACTATGCTAAAAACAAAAGAAAAATGGGCTAGAAATGGTTGGGGATGGGGCTGTTAGTAACACCAGGAGGTATGTTATAGTGGCATGAAATGCTTAGGAGAAGAACACATCATGGGGTGACTAACCTAGTTCCCAAGCACCTTACCCTTTAGTAAAAATACTAGTCTATTTGTGTTCTTTTTTCTCCTTTTACTTCAATCTCCAGCAGAAAAACACATACACACATACAATTTTATATCTTTGTGAGTAAGGAATACAAGTTTAGCAAGTAAGGTTAAGGGTTGTTGAGTTTAAGCTTCCATCTACCAAGATCTAAGTGATTCCTTATTTTTCTGTTTTGGTTTGTTTAAAAATAAGTGATACATACTTAAGTTGACTAATTTCATATATGATTATATAATTTTCTACCTCGAACATGTTCTTATTTTAAGTATGTTCAAGATCTTGTTTATATGCGCAAGAAATAAAGATCACCAATGATTAAAGGGTTTACTTTATGAAAGTGTATCCAACTTGTCACGAAAAGTTATTGTATGTATTGTACTTTTATTTTTACCATTTGATGTATCAAACTATCAAAACCTACCATTTAATGTATTTTGTGACAAGTTGGATACACTTTTATGACAAGTTGGATACATTAAAAAGATAGGTTTTGATAAAGTTGGATACATACAATAACTATTTCTTAAAGTCTGATATGTCAAATGGTAAAAATGGAAGTACAATACATACAATAAATTTTCGTGACAAGTTGAATACACTTTCGTGAAGTAAACCCATGATTAAACTACCTATATATGAATTCTAACCATAAAAAGGATGGTTGGAATGAGGTGTAGGAAAGCGGTATCGTTGAGACGGTATTAATAGGGAAAGAGGTTGTAGGAATGATCTCGGACTCTTGACGAAGGGTCCAAAATAATATCGGAAAGTGTGACATCCACCGGTGGAAATTGGAATCTAAAAGAAAGTGACTTACATGAGCATATTAGCATGTTTATTTTCATTATGAGGCTATAAATTTGAGTATATGATGGTATAAATTGAAATCACTACGCAAATTTTGCTTAATAATTAAGTATGTATCGCAGATTAGTACCGTCCCAAGCTTTGGAGGTTGATGTAGATACTTCAAGGAAGCTACCAAAGTTGCGACGTAGTCGAGTTTTGGGTTTTGGTATCGGTTTGTTTTTTATGGTCTTAGTATGTGTTTCAGAAGCTTAGCTTTTGTGTTGTAGCTATGAGCCATCATAATGCTTTTTTTATATGAATAAGACTTTATATTAACTTCAATCGTTTTCGCTTTTCTTAAATTTGTTTTATAAAAGGAAAGAAGGTCCATAACACCCTTAGTTGTGTCTCGGTTTAGAGACGGAAAAAGTAGGGTGTTACAAATTCCATAGCTTCATCTTCTTCACCATCTCACCACCATTGTTGGAAATCTTCCTCATTTCTAGGGTTTTGTCAAAGATCTAGAGTTTTGATTTGGTCTATTTAGGCTTTCCCTCGTGTTGACCTAGATCTTGGAATTTAGGGATTTTGGTAACAAACCCCAAGGTGAGTTTCTAAACCTTTGAACTGGATACACATCAGCTTGCTTGTTTTAGCATGCTACTATTGATTTATAGCAATAAATGTTATTGTGGATCAAATACCTAAATTGTTGGATTTGGGGATAGTTATGGTTATATAAGTTAATGGTATTATATGGATGTATGTGAACTAAATCCATGTACTCTATGTGATGATCGTTATGTGGAAATACATGAGTTGTTATGTATGTCATGGAATAATACGAATTGAATTTCCAATAAATTGGCATGACGTGTAAAATGAAGTTCATGAGACCGTCGGTAATATTTAAATTGGATAACATAAATGGTTTGTAGTTTATGTTAAAGTCGAATAGACCGAACAACAAGGATATGCTAAAAAGAGGTTGAGGGACTCTATAGGAATGATCTTCTAGATCATGAAATCAACCGGTGAAGGTTGAAGATATTGTTATAGTTATTTAGACCGGGTTGAAGTCGGTAATGACTTAAGTACGGTGTCCCGCGAGAGGGTGGCGGCTTGGCTAGATTTTTTATGAGTAGCCTCGAATGGACTGGTTCGGGTGGATTTTCGTCAAGTAGCCCCAATTGCGCCAAGTCGGGTAGATTTTCTATGAGTAGCCCCGAACTTGCTATTCGGGTGTATTTTCGTCGAGTAGCCTCGAATGACTTCTATCGAGTGGATTTTCTTCAAGTAGCCCCGAACTTGCTATTCGGGTGGATTTTCGTCAAGTAGCCTTGAATGAATTCTATTGGGTGGATTTTCGTCGAGTAGCCTGAGTCGACCACTCGGGTGGATTTTCGTCTAGTAGCCCGAATGACAAATACTTGACAAATGCAAATGATCGGTAATGGCTTAAGATTGTGTTACGGTCAAATAGACTGTATTATGGAAGGTATATATTTGATAACATTTGTATGTACCTAGGCCAATGTGCAACTCGGGTTGATTCTCGTCAAGTAGCCTCGAATAGAGTTGTTCGGGATTTCGGGTGGATTTTCCTTCGAGTATCCCTGATTGGAACATGGTTGGTGATACGAGTCTCCCCCGCTGATCCCATCTGGAATAATGAGTATAAATTGATGTATGTTGCGCGCTTGCATGCTATTATTGTATATGTTTTGGTACAATTCACTAGGATTTTTGGCCTAACACTTGTTTGGTGTCGATGTGTATCTCAGGTGCTAGTGACAAGCAGACGCAGGTGTACGAGATGAGCATCAGAGGATGCTTATAGGGACCGGTCCTTTGGACCATATCCAGACTTTAGGACGATAACCTTTTGCGAAATCTCTCTCCTAATTAGGAGACAGTTTAGTCGGCTATCATTACTATCCTATTACATTATGAACATGTAAATGTACAAGTAATGTAATGTTCTCCTTTTGGAAAAAGTTTGGCGCTCTTTTATATACCATGCTTCTCATTTTGAAAAGTTTTTGTTAGCTCCAATTTTTGGGGTGTTACAAAAAATCGTCGATAATAATCGTTGTTGTCGGTAAGGGAAGTCTGTTTGGGACCTTTAATGCTATGAGATTAGTTAAAGGACTATTCGTCGTGTGTATTTTCTCAGTCAGGCGTGTAATCATGCATAGCCTTTTGTAGGTTGACTTTTTAAACAACTTAGTTATCAGTTCATGATTCGATATCTGATTAGTTATCGCTATCAGGTGTTTGGTTAGAGATTTGAGTCAAAGACCGTGTTTGTAATTTCAGTCAGTGAGCAGTGATTGTGCAGATCAGGTGAGTTATACTACTTGTACTTTATATTGTATATGCATGTATGTGTGTGGAGTTGGTAGTTGCTATGTGCAAAGAGACAACCTCGTGCCCGCCCTGTTCTCGAGTTTAATAAGGGAAGGAAAGGGAAGGGGAGGGGAATCTGTAACGCCCCATTTCTCAAAGTTAGTGATTTAACTGACTTTGTTAATTTATAAGTTAAGTGGGGTGGATTGTGTAACTTTTAGGTATAGGGGCCCTTGTGTCATTCTTGTTAGTTTGGGGTGGTAAGAAGCTTGTAGATAAGCTTGTTGGAAGCCTAAAAACCTTCATTCTTGTGTTGGACGGTTTCTTGAGAGGAGAAATAGAGGGTGGCGACATTGATGGTGCAATTGGAAGTTCAAGTGGATGATTTTGGTGAAATCAATCGTCAAGGCTTCATTGGTAACGATTTCCGGATGTAAGGTATGAATGAAATCGTTGTTATTAGTTGTTTATATCGCTTATTTGGATTGATTGAGGGTTAGGGTTCATGAGTTGGGGAATTGATCAATTGATGATCTTTTGGGATGTTTTTCGATGTTAAATCATTATTAGGTTGATGTTATATGGTTGGGGATGCTTGGGTAAGCATCAATTGAGTTTTATGCTTGAAATCGACGCCGGGATTGAGATTTTCGGACTTTGGAATGAAATCCCGTCAAAAATCGATTTGGGGTTCTGGTGGTGGCTCGCGCCGCGAAATTTGTACTTTTTTTGTTGGATTCTGTTTGGGGTTATTTTGTATGGTCTTTCACTTGGGACTTTAATACAAGGCCTTTGGTAGAGTTTGAGACTAACTGGGATGGTCTAGCTACGTCTAAGACACAGGTTTCAGAATCGAGTGTTAAAGTGTTATGTTGGATGTTTGTTTATGTGTTCTATGCATCTTATTATTATAGGTGTTGTTTTGCGAACGTGTGTGGTGTATCGATACTGTGAATTGTGACGTGATCAAGGTGAGTACATTAACCCCTTATACGTGGCTATGTGTTCGGATTGCGTGATATACGTGTGTGGTTATATTGAGACTATTTTGCATGTTGTCGTGCTCATTGTAGTGGTGGTGGCCACCGTGAGTATCGATTGTGTGGTAGCCTGCTATCAGTGTCTATGGTCTTTAACGCTAAAGAGCCATAAGTACATATGTGTGTTGCATGTCTAGTTCTCAATATCGTATGTGATTTGTGATATATGGTTATGTGTATTGTGGTTTGTGCTCACTAAGCTTTCAAGCTTACCCGTCTGTGGATTTCTCTTTTAGTTTCAGGTTCCTCGGGAAGGACAAGGGGAAGGGACCCGCTTGAAGCTCCGAGATGGTGGGGCTCAGTTCACCATTAATGGGACATCTTGTTAATTTGAAAACAATGTTGATTGTTTAAATCAGTTACTTATTTTGATTGGATGAAACCTCAGTTTTAATGAGTTGTGTTTAAGACTAAACGTTGACTTGAACTTGAGTTATATTTTATAAAGTTGAACCTTTTTCACTTATTTCCGTTGCAAATGGTTACTCGGTCATGTTTGTTTAAATATTTTGTTAAATTTGGGAAATTTAGTTATGAGATGTTACAGAATCCTTTCATTTCCTTCCAAATCCTCCCATTTTTGGGATGATAAGTTTTAAGTCAAAATAAGCCTAAACTCCCACTCCAAACCCCTCCCTTTCCTTCCCTTTCCTTCCTTAAATGAAACTCGAGAACACAAATTTCCAGCTTTCCTTCCAAACCCTTCCCTTTCCTTCGCTAAAAAAAACTCGAGAACAAGTGTTAGTGAGTCGAAGAGGGACAGCCTTGTGCCATTTATGAGTCGAGGGATACAGTTCCGTCCTCTTGGTGACGGAGGATCATAGAACGCAGATATGTGTGGTGTGATATATTTTATATGTAGTATTTGCTCACTAAGCGTTTTCACTTACCCGTCGTTGTTTTCCCTTTTTCAGGCAACAGTTCAGATGTGGATAAAGGAAAAGTGTCGACTTGACTCCAGGCAGTTGAAGACAGTTCCATTTTTTCTTTAAAGGATTTTTGATAACATCATATTGTTTTATCAGTTGTTGAATGATTTCAACGAAGTGACTTATTACATTCGTTGTTTAATTTTAAATTTTTGGTAAATCGTTTGTTTTATAAATTTTGAAAAGTGGTGTTACAGTAAGATTCTTCTTGATGGTTTCCATGATCAATTAGCAAGGATGATAAGGTCAGTCATACCAATAAGTTCATACCTGAGTAAGTGTTTAGTAACGATCCCTTACCCAAAATTGAGGGTGATGAACTATTACTCGGTAAGCATTTACGGAGTACATTTTTGCATATGATACCGTTTTGATAGACTACAATCTTAACCACTAAAGTAAGGGTGTTAACTCTTAGTGGTAAATGCTTATTGAGCAAGCATTTGGGTAAACAACACCTAAAGATTACTATTTCCATACAATTACCATAACTGTGAAGGGTAAGACCTCAAAGATTCCAAAGAAATAAGACACATAAACATTTCTAAATTGGTTGTAATGAGAATTATAAATGCAGGTCAAAGTGAAAGTTGATAGTATAGCACAAAATCATGCAAGGGTATAAAAGGGCCATGTTTTAGCTTCTACAAATTCAACAAAAAGAATAAGTTTCTATTAAATGTTTGCTAGCTATATACTCTTAAAATGAAAACACTTACAACCCCTCCCACCAGAAAAAATAGTAATTGTAACATATCGTCCAACATCAAAACTCATACTTATTCATCATCTTAACCAAACTAATTGTAATAGACTACCTAGGTATCATCCAAACTACAACTAATCTAACCAAAGTTTCCAAACAGAATTAGTAAGATACTCATAAACAAAAAACAAAGTACAGTTGGATTCAATTGGACTAAAATAATCCTACAACCCTTGTGGAAAATTTTAAACATCTCTATATCATGAACTGATAACACAATTAACATACTTTATCAGAAATAAATTAGCCAAGGGAATATAATTCTACCTTTGGAGGGTGTTTTTCCATCCAACTTTTTCATTGCTTTTAATTTCTTTCTCCTCCTTAATCAAGTTAGAGGAGAGAAAATTATATAATGATGTCATCTAAACCACCATTGCAAACAAACAATTAATGGTTATAAATCAGCTTTTGAACCCATGACACATAAGCAGCCTCTAAGATTTGCTTTTATTATATATTGATATAAATATAGATTATGTTAAAATGTCAATGGTAATCTACATTCTTACTTGCATGAATTTTCAACCCTTTTTTCAAGTTTCTTAACCTTTTTTGTATGCTCTCCTTTTGATTTGTTTCTTTTAAGCACAATCACTTAAATTAAATTGTAAAACAATGTACCAAAGTTTAACCTCAAACAAAAACATAAGTTTGGAACGTTCAAATGCCTTGGATTATGGTGAAAAGTTGAAGTCAATGTAAAAAACATGAGAAAATAATAAGATTATACGGATGTGAAAATCCTCGTAAAAGATAAAAAAAACTCTCTCTCTATGGGGCGATTTCCGGCTAGGGTTTGCTCGTTTCGATCCTAGGGTTTCTGGCGTAATTCCGGCGATCTCTAGGGTTCCGTCGTGTGGTGGTAAGTTGCTAATGCTTGGCTTTGGTCTTGATTCTGTATTCGGTGTGTCGTGAGAGAGAGTTTTCGCTTCTTCGAGTTTGGTTTCTGTTTCGTTTGGGTTCTGATACGACTATTTTGTCGTTTCTGTTCGGCTAGGGTTTGACCTTTCGTCGAATTAGGGTTTCATTGTACGCCATTGCTAGCGACGTATCATTGCCGTGTTTCCTACACCAACTACGGTCCCGTAGGCTTCGGTTGGTGGTACTGTTCTGGTGGTGGTCGTAGAGTGGTAACGTAGTCGGCGTTTTGGTCTTCCTAGGTTGTTTGTGTGTGCGTTGCTTTTAGGGTTGCGAGGTTTGCTGTCGGCCGTAGAGGAACACGTTCTAGGGCTGTCGAATTGAAGGGGATAGCGCACTAGGGCTGACGTCATCGGCTTTGTGTGCTGTCGCTTTTTCGTTTGCTGGCGACTAGGGCTTGCGTCACTTTGTCGGTGGCTAGGGTTTCGTTTGCGGCTAGGTTTTTGTCCCGTTTGTTTGCGTTTTCGTTTACGGCTAGGGTTTTGTGCCTTCGACCTGGTGTTACGTACGTCCAGCCTTTGCAAGTTCGTTTTTTTCGTTGCGTGTTCAGCAAGTTTCCATTGCTTTCGTGTTTTTTGCCCTTTTTTTGCGTGTTCAGCAAGTTTCGTTTTTTCGTTTATGGCTAGGGTTGCTGTGTTCATTGCACCGCGTTGGTTTGGTGGGGTGGCAGCGCCTTGTGCCTTCGTCATCTCATATCGGCCTTCGCCGTAGTAAGCTCTCATCCTGTTGACTAGTAACGTTCCTAACTTTCTTTGATGTTACATGACTGCTGTTTCTGAGCCGTCTGTGGTCTCGGCGTCTGATGGTGGTGTGGATGGTGAGCCGATTAAGGATGTTTTGGACAGATCCTCGGTTTTTACTCGTCTGACTCCTCCATCTAAGTCGTTTGCGGATGTTGTTGGGGAGAAAAGTGTTAAGGGGCTGGAATTCTTTCCTTTATCTGATCGTCGGTCCAATTTGGTTACCATTCCGATTGAACTTGCTAGAGAAGCTGCTAAGGCTTATCATACGACTGTGGTGGGTTATTTTCTTGGTTCGCGAGTTCCTTTTTCTATCGTTCAACGCACTTTACGTGCTTCATGGGGGAAATTTGGATTTAATGATGTCATGATGAATAATAACGGCTTCTTCTTCATGAAGTTTAATGATGAGGGTGGTTGTAATCAAGCGATTGAGGAGGGCATGATAATGATTCGTAATGTTCCTTTATTTGTTAGTCCATGGGACCCGTCTAAAGGACTTTCCCGGCCTTCTCATGATACATGTCCTTTATGGGTCAAATTTCACAACATACCACTTGTTTTGTTTAACCAAAAAGGGATAAGTAGGATTGCAAGTGCTTTGGGTGTTCCGAAACGTATGGATGCTTGTACTTCCTCCATGTGTGACAACAGATGGGGTCAGCCTAGTTTTGCAAAGGTTCTAGTTGATGTGTGGGCCACTAGTGAACTGAAAAAGGAATTAGAGGTTGTTATTTCGCACATTAAGGATGGAGGATGTGACAAAGTAAAAATCGGAGTGGAATATGTGTGGGAGTCGAGTCAGTGTTTCCATTGCTGTGTTTTTTTTACACAAGCTTTCTTCATGTGCTAAGGCAGTTAGGCACATTCAGAAGAAGCCTCAAGTTGATGAGGATGGTTTTGTGAGGGTAGAACGTGAGCAGTGGAGAAGAAAGGAAAACAAGGACACCAAGGATCTGACTACGGGTGACAAAGAAGCTTCTTCTAGTGGAACTAAGGATGATGAGAATATCAAGGGGTTGGAATTGACAGAGATTGAGAATACGGTTCATCTGGACGAACCTAGCATGCAACAACCGAATGTGGTAAGTGCTAGTGAGCTGGTTGTACTAATTGTAAATCCCAATGGTTCTGATGAGGTACCTGGTGAAACTAATGATGTTGGCGTGTCTCAATTGGAGAAAGATAGAGAGATGAAACGGCTAGGGTTACAGTTCTCGATGCCAGTGCCCGGTGATTCGGAGGTGAGTCCTACAACGCAGCCGAGTCTTGTTGTACCTCCTAAAGCACCCATTAAGGGTATTTTGAAGAATGCTACCCGTTTAGTTCCGAGTACAGCTCCTTGGAAGGATGGTCGAGATGGTCGAGATGATGGGACAAAAAAGAAGGATTCGGGAGATAAGGGAGGTAAGGGACCTCAGTTTGTTCGTTCTTAATGTTTATGTTTGCATGTTGGAATATTCGGGGGCTTAACTCCCGGATAAGCAGCAAGAGGTCAAATCTCTCATTAGGAATAATAGTGTACATATGTGTGCGGTTTTGGAATCACATGCAAAAGTGGATTCTTTGAGGACGGTTTGCAGTAGTACTTTTGGACGTTGGGATTGGGTTTCAAACCAAGCCCTGTCGGATTTTGGTACTCGTATCATTGTTTCTTGGGATGTGGACTGTGTGGAGGTTATGCCGTTGGAATTTCATAGGCAGTTTGTGCATTGTCAGGTTCGCATCAGGGGTTCCACGCAAGCTTTCTGGTATCGGTGGTGTATGGTGATAACCGAGGGGTGTACCGTCGGCAGTTATGGTCAGGATTGCGGAAGTTTAAAGCCATTATGGGGTCGAAGCCTTGGGTGGTTATGGGAGATTTTAACTGTCTTCTTTTTCCCCATGATGCTTTAGGAGGTATTTCGAGGCGAAATAGTGATATGGATGATTTTGCCTTGTGCTTAGAGGATATTGAAGTCTTTGATGTGAGATTCACAGGTGTCCATCATACTTGGTGTCAGAAACCAAACTCTGAAGGTGGTTTAAAGCGTAAGCTTGATCGGATATTGGCTAATACTGAATTCACATCTCTTTTTGAGGATGCCGCTTCTAGATTTCTTCCTCGGGGGCTTTCGGATCACTCGTCTGGGCTGTTGTCTTTCACTTGTGGTGTCCGAACCCGGAAGTATGGTTTTAAATTTGATAACTTTCTGGTGAATGATCCAAACTTTCTGAATATTGTTAGCCAACACTGGAATGTTAATGTGGAGGGTACCTTCATGTTTCGGGTTACTTCTAAGCTTAAGTCGTTGAAATCTCCTCTTCGTAAGCTACGGTCTACGTATGGTAACCTCTCGAGCAAATCTAATTCTCTGAAAGAGAAGTTAGATGTCGTGCAGTTAGTTGTGGATATGGATCCTGGAAATCAGGGTTTGTGTAATGAGGTTGCGTGGTTACGGGATGCGTATCAGAAATCTTGCTGGGCTGATTTTAGTGTGAAACGTCAGAGAGCAAAGGTTAGGTGGCTGGCCGAAGGTGATGCTAACACACGTTACTTCCACCGTGTTATTCAGGAAAGGCAACATGCACATCATATCTTCTCGGTAGGTGATTCGAATGGCGTTTTTGTGTATGATGATCAGGTGGCTCTAGCGTTTATAGATCATTTTGTGTCTATCATTGGTACAAAGGACAATGCTGTTGTGCCCATCATGCTTGACTCTTTGTTTCAAAGACGGTTGTCTAATGGAGATGCAAATCACATGATTCGTCAAGTTGCTGATATGGAGATTAAAGATGCTATGTTCAGTATTGGAAATGACAAATCACCTGGTTCGGACGGGTTCTCTTTCAAATTCTTTAAGGCGGCTTGGAATATTATTGGACCAGACGTGCTTGTGGCCATTCACAATTTCTTTTATCGGGGACGCCTTTTATGCTTGCTCCCGAAATCTGCTAATGCCACGCTAGTCTCGGATTTTAGACCTATTGCTTGTTGTTCGGTCTTGTACAAGTCCATATCAAAGGTGATAGTTAATCGTATTAAGCCACATTTAGACCACCTTGTGAATAAGGCGCAATCTGCATTTATCTCGGATCGCCGTATTGGGGACAACATCCTAATGGCGCATGAGTTGGTGACGGGGTACCATCTTGATAGCGGTCCTCCGAGGTGTGCTTTTAAGATTGACCTCCGAAAAGCTTACGACATGGTTAGTTGGGATTTTCTGTTTTGCATGCTTAAGGGTTTCAATTTCCATCCAACTCTTGTCAAATGGATAACTGAGATGGTTTCAACAACCTCTTACTCGGTGGTAGTAAATTCGGAAGCAAAAGGGTTCTTTCATGGCAAGAGAGGTATAAGACAAGGTGATCCTCTTTCACCTTATCTTTTCACTGTTGTTATGGAGGGATTCTCAATGCTTTTCAAGCAATGCATTGAGGAAGCTGGGACGTTTGGTTACCATCTTGGGTGTGAGGAGTTTGGCATCACTCATTTGTGTTTCGCGGACGATTTATTTGTATTCACTAGAGGGGATGTTGCCTCGGTGGAGATTTTAAAGAAGGCCTTATCACTCTTTGCCACTTGCTCGGGTTTATCACCTAACATGCACAAAAGTGATGTCTTCTTTGGACATGTGCCTGATGATGTTCGCGTGGCTATTATGCATTGTCTTCCTTTCCGATCCGGTACATTCCCAATTCGCTATTTGGGTGTGCCGTTATCACCAATTGCTCTCAAAGCTGCGGATTATGGTGTGCTTACGGGTAAAGTTAAACAAAGGCTTCAGAATTGGAAATCCAAGTTCCTCTCGTTTGGGGGTCGGAAACAGCTTATTATTTCGGTTTTGCAATCCTTGCAGTTATACTGGATGGCTATTTTTCTGCTACCGTCAGGGGTTGTACATGAACTCGAAAGCTTGTTTCGGGACTTTCTCTGGGCACAGGGTGAATCCTCCAAAGGTCGGTGTAAGGTGGCGTGGTCTATGGTGTGTAGACCAAAGGATTGTGGTGGTCTTGGTTTTCGTCGGTTATCTATCTGGAACCGCGCCTTGATTGCCAAAAACTTGTGGGCTGTAATTTCTAATCGGGATTGTTTGTGGGTGACATGGATTCGGAATTATTCTTTACGAAATGGTCTGTTTTGGACTGTCAAGCGTTCCTCTCGTTGGTCTTGGCTTTTAGCGAAGACCATGACTTTACGGACGGATGTTCGTAGATTTGCTACGGTTCGGGTGGGGAATGGCCGATCTTTGAATGCTTGGGAGGATGCATGGCTCACATGTGGTAAGTTGTCAGCGTTTATTTCTTACCGTTTTATTCACTCGGTGGGTTTGTCCTTGGCTACTACTGTTAAGGAACTCCTAGATACTATCCCTGTTGGATGGCCGGACTCTTGGGTTGTAAGATTTCCTGTGCTTGCTAACGTTGCTATTCCAGCCCTTCAAGGAGATGCCCCGGATATTCATTGTTGGGATGTTGATGGAGGTGGAATTGGACTGTTTTCTGTCCAACGGGCGTATAAATCTTTTGAGGGACATTTACCTTTAGTGGCTTGGTGGAAGTCGGTCTGGTTCAAAGCGCATATTCCAAAGCACTCCTCTTGTCTTTGGACCGCCTGCTTGTTTCGTTTACCGACTCAAGATCGGATTGCTACTTGGAAGGAAGAGCCTCCGGATCTAAAGTGTTGTTTTTGTGGGACCACTAATGATTCTCATAATCATCTTTTCTTTGAGTGTTCCTTTTCTAGACAGGCGTGGTTGCAGATTTTGGACAAATTGCATTGGCTTGACTTTCCTTGCTCTTGGGATATGATTGTTAACGCGCTTTCGGATCCTTCTTCAGCCCCTAGCCGTTTAGAGCATCGTCTTGCTTTGGCAGCCTCCGTTTACCATGTCTGGTGTGAACGGAATAGAAGACTTTTTGGTGGTGGCTCCAAACCTATCCTGTATTTGGTTCAATCCATTATGGATAGTGTTTTGGATCGCATGGCTTGGAAAAGGAAGAAAGTTACTCACCATGATTAGCTGGCTTCGTCGGGACCCTTGGAAGATTGCTCAGTGGAGTTTTTTAGTTTGGATTGTCTTGTGGTTGTTTTGTAGTTGTATTTTGTTTGCCTCCTTATTTGTGTCGGTTAGCCTTTGTAGGTTTTGGTTACTTGTGTCGTGGTTTGGCCTTGTTTCGGCTTTTGTTTGTTTCTGGCCTGTTTTGTAGGCTTGGACTTGGTTGTTTTCTCTTGTTTTCTTTATAAAATTGCCTGGTTTTCATTCCAAAAAAAAAAAACATGAGAAATGATTATCAACCCAAACACCTACTTAAAATTACTGTGTTTTGCTTTAAATAAATGGGGAAAAAGCCAATAACCTTTACAACACCATATTCAGAAGCCCAATTAAAATTATCAATTCAAATTGAGTCGAATCATCTGAACATGCACTTTTTCAAGCCAAAAATAATCATATGATGGTAAATTTGTTCGATAAAAATACAGTATCAAGATCGATCTAAAAATTAAGCAATTCCGATCATGAGTTCAAACCTATAAACGAGCTTATAGAGCTTTTTAGGAATAATGTATAACTCAACTATGTTAAACAAACAATAAATCAACCTATGAAACTCGGATACTAAAAAAATATTCAAGCTCGAACACTACATTGAAAAGCCATTTAGTCTCGAGTTGAACTCTAAGACATGTATTACTTTTTTAATTTATGCTCAAAAAAGCCTACTACTTGACCCGTTACCACCTCTATTTGAAAATTGAAACACAATTTAGCCTATTGGTGTAGGTTGTCCATTATTATTAGGGAAGCTACATTTTTCATCCCTATGGTTTGTTGAAATTTGCTTCTCATCCCTCATATTTAACGATAAATCATTATTTGAAATTAGGCTCAAGAAAAAAAAACAATGAATTACAAAAATCTAGGACAAAAACCATAGGTTCAAAAACTAGGAACGGAAGTCGCAATTTTCAACTACATGGTTTTTACTCTTGTAATATCATCTAAGAGAATAAACTATACATTCAGTCCTTGTAGGTTGTCAAAAACAACGTACTTGTTCGTACAGTTTCAAATTTACAAGATGGTCATCATGGTAGAAAACCATCCGGATTTAATCAATACTAACAAATATACTCCCGAATAAACGGACTTTTTAATGACCATTAATAGGAGAGACCAAATCCAAATATTTTTACAAACCACGATGACCATCTTATAACTGTGAAACCGCAGTCATGAAAAAAAACTTATTTTCAACAAACCACAAGGACCAAATTTGTAGTTTACTCTTATCTAAACCTGCTACCACCATCAATGGTGCAGTTTTGTTCTCTGCAGGGCAATATAGAAAAATGTAAATCAAATGATCAAAGTTGTGTGGAAATTTGAAAAACAGAAGGTTTATATTTCTGGGATGAAAGTAGTTTTTAATTTAAAGTGATCAATCATATGTTACATTACCATAAAACAAAGAAAATTATTGGCAACTAATAATCGGTGCCTCTTGATATGACCTCCTTGCATGTCGGGCGAAGTAAGATGGTGTGCTCGAACTGAGATACGTAGCTACCCTTTGTGTCACACAATGGAGGGTATGGCTGCAAAAGTTGTAACATATTAGCCTAGTAAAAGATACACATAAAGCAAACCAAATGAATTGTGAAAAAAATATGCTAGACTCGCTCAATTGGTATAGAATTTTGAATTCGATCTTCCACCGTGAGGTGGGGTCCGGGGGTACGTATGATGTATGCAAATCCGACGTTTAGCCCAAAAAGTATTAGTGGAGTGGTTGTTTATGTGAAGACCCCTTTTAGTGACGTGAAATATACACATAATTTGATTTTTATTTGTCGGTAGATGAGAACCACCAGGAAATCAAGTTATCAGGTTTTAGGGTAATATGGTAATTTTTGGTTGTCCCATGTAAAGAAGTTTCATAATTTCCTCCTTTGAGTATTGATATTGTAATATTTGACGAAGACCGCAATAAACTTGGCATCTATGTCACCAAATGTTGCAAGATCATCGAGTTATCGGTCATAAAAGGAAATTATAGAAATTTGTTACATTGATCGAGGAAAAAGATTATTTGAACTTCAAATACTAAGCCAATGGGATCATCTTAAAATGGGTTTACACACAAATTAAAACTAATATGTAACATAGTTAAACAAAAACCAAAAGTTATGCGTTATGTTTCAATCGAGTCATAGGAGATCTACTAAACTCTTACCGGGTAACCGCTTACTAATATCATTTACCTTACCGATTGAGCATGATAAGGATCGAGAAGCTTACCCAGTGAAAGACAAGGCAGAGACCAAGAGTCTTACCTGGTACCCAATAATCACTTGGCAGGTTTAGAGGGTGTTTGGGATTGCTTATTTAAAACAACTTATGCTTTTTTAGGGGGTGTTTGGGATTGCTTATTTAAAAAACCTTATGCTTTTTTTGGGGTGTTTGGGATTGCTTATTTAAAAACCCTTATGCTTTTTTAGGGGGGTGTTTGGGATTGCTTATTTAAAACAACTTATGCCTTTTTGTAAAAGTGCTTATCAACTTATGTGGTATTAAAATGGAGGTTTAAAAAAAATGTTTGGATTAGCTTATGGCGCTAGGAAAATGTAATAAGTTGATAAGTTGTTTTTTACGGGGTGTTTGGGATTGCTTATACATGTAAAATGACTAAAAAGTGATAAGTTGTTTCAATTAAGTCAATAAGTCAGAAACTTAGTGTGAAATTACTTATCAAAAACTCCCATCACCGATGCCAAAAAGCTATAAGCACCTCTCTTTTTTTCCATCCACACACTCAAAAATCCTTGTTAGACGTTACCACATCAGAATAAGTTAATAAGCACCTTTAATAAGCAATCCCAACACCCCCTTATTATGCTTACCAACAATCCACTTTCATGAGCAAGAATGTTACGTGACAAGGTAAACGAAGGTGAATCTTTTGCTAGTAAACCAGTCGAAGTTGGTAAATGGCCCCTATGTGCATTCGTTTTCTACTTGCATTACACATCTTACCTGATTACATTGTCTCCTTGCATAAGTTGATTTGTTATTCTCCATGTTATATTTTCCCGATTACAGTCTACTTGTACACGCCTTTGTTTTGTGCACAAGCTGCGGAAACAGCCTCTCGATCCTAGTGATCCGGCTAAAATATATGTGCATCCTACCCCTCTCCGAACATACTTTTGAGTAAGATATATATTGGGTTCGTTTGATTTCTTTTCAAAGTGCCAATGAAGCAGCTTAAGTGTGTTAAGTCTAGCATTGTTCGTGCAACCAAGATAGGCCGTTCTCTATTCTATAGGCCCTATAGAATAATCTAGAAATGTTATTCTTAGAAAACCGCATTAAGCAAAAGATCCTAAATGTACTAAAAGAAAAAATCCAGCTAATTTAGCATTTGAACAAATCTACTGGAGGTCCCATATAAAAATTGCGACGAAATAAAGAAATATCTACTAGAGGTCCCAAAACCTACTATGCTACCCTAGTCCTCTGTGTCCATGTACATATATCAGAGGTCATATATAATATATTAATTACTTATGGAATTGTTTCATAAATCATATGTAATACATTAATTACTTATGAAATTTTTAGGAAAGAAGAAAAAAGCAAGACCCGTTTTGACCCATTTGAAATTTTACATATGTTAGGTTGCAACCTTAAGTTGCCAGACCAGCCTATTTCACCGTGTATTAAACTTAATCTACAATAGTTCATCTAACTCGCCAATCGCCATTTTGCCCCTTCCTAAAGAGTTCAAGAACCAATGATACATCGGTCGCCAATTTTTTTCTTTAAAAAAAGAATTCAATGATGAAGTGGAAGACTATGTATTTTCTTGCATGTTTTCGGTACATAAAGGAACAGAAGCAGGTTAAATCGCTTTATGGTAAGAAGTGTAGTGGATGCTATGTATTCATGCCCAGTCCATGTAATTATTAGAAGAAAATAACTTGCATATTTTTCCCATACAGTGAACAAGTGATTTTAATAGTAATGTTAGTGGCTGCCATAAACTTGCCTCCTGTAATTATGACTCAATTATCCATAAATGAATTGAGTTAACATTAAATGTGACCTACTGTGAACTGGTCAACTCAGCATAGGAGCTCCAAACCCCCCAAAGACATGTCGTAATCTTTACTTAGTTATTATGTCATCTTTTGCTTAGTTATCACATAAAATGAACCAAGGGGATGTTTACTAGACACATACCGCCTCTTAACGGGTAACTGAACACTTATTGCCTCTTAACGGGTAAGAGACGCTTACCCGCTTACCCGGTCACCAAAAATCTTAGGGGCCGTTCTCTAGATACTTTGGTAAGCGCTAATCGGTGCAATTACCTTACTAGGTTAACATAACAAGAACCAATAATCTTACCCGGTAAGAGGGAATGCAAGGATCAAAGTCTTACCTGATAAGTGAAGGTGATGACCCTTACTAGGTAAAGGCTTACCATCGATCTATTTTGATGGCCAAATATGTTACCCTATAAGGTAAATGACAGCGGTGCTTTTACGGTTTTACCATTAAACGCTTATCCAGTGAGGGTGGTGACCGTGACTCTTTTAGCACGCTTACCACGTAAAAATTCCAGATTTTAGTAATCGGTCTTCACATGACAACGAACAAATTCCAGATTTTAGAGTAAAAAAAATGGGGTTGGAGATACCTGAACAACACCAGCATCGCACAAATTCTTGAGAGCCATTAAATACTTCGTCTCCCCTAGTCGATCTAAATAGCGTCTGCAGAAGGCCAGTGTAGAGAAGTTCTTGTCAATCGTGGCAAGAAGCTGTTTTGCCCTCGGTAATCGCAGCGGAACATGGCCAACGTCGAAATTTTTCATGTAATGGCTGCACTCCAGATCTTCTCTCACATAACCCTTGCCTAAACAAAACAAACATGATATAAATTTTGTATGCCAACTATTATTCTTTCTTTCACATTTCAAAAGCTAAGAAGCACAAATGGTAGTACCAGTAGATCCAAAAGTTTCGATCGCATAGAATTCTCCCTCTTCCATCTTTGTCTGTTCTCCTCCTTTCACAATAGGAACTGATTTTCCGGCGTGAATTTGGTAAGGTCCAATGCTGTGTCCATTCAAGTTCCGAATACTTTTCACTGCAAATGTTGCACCATGCAAGTTAAAACTATAATTAGTCTAATCTTACAAAATGTGACATCTGTTGTTCCAATTTAGAGAAATAATGATAGTGCTATCCTTTTTTCAAACATTATCTTGACCATTGACTGATCGACTGAGTTTGCAAAATTAGTCCTTCTAAACTGGCTCAGCCAACTACTTGGCAGTCAGCATATTTTTCCTGGTGTAAATAGAATTATTTGAAGTACTGTTGAAACCTACGGTGTGAAGTTGTTCATATATGCATCAATCTTGATGTTCAACAAATAATTTATATATATCAAGCGTTGTCTACACTATCGTAGAGATTACACCTTGGAAGACCTTTCCATTGATTTCTACTTCATAGGACTCCATGACCTCTTGGATTGCAGCACCTACATCACATAGACGTACATCGATCCCTGCTTCCTGCATACCACAGAATGGAAGTTCCAAAAGTCATTACCTGAATGTCACCATATAGCCTATTTGGCATTAAACAGTTCGACGCAAAAGTTACTTTATAATTAATTATAAGGAACTTTTTCCCTAATATTCAAACTTACAGTCACTCTAGTACTTTTCGCAAGGAGTTCATGTTTTATTTAATCACAAATCCCAACGCAAACTTGAAACATGGTTCAATGATAAAGCTTGTCTAGTGGTCAAAATATCTAAAATGCCTACCCTAAAAAAACAAAATCAAAAAACTTGTGTTCCTCAAAGAAGGTAAGAACATTTTCGCTTATAGGCTTATATTGCCTAACGCACAATATTCACCCATAACGTCTGAGTTCTGACTCCATGTTGCTAACCTTGATACCAGTATTTGTAGCTTCGCGAGAGGCCTCAAGCAATGGATCAAACATTGGATTGAATGCAACTGTGAATGCACAGTCAACTATGCGCCCTGAAATGTGTTACAACAGAAAAAGTTACGAAACTACATTAAAAACTGCACAAAATAAATTAGTGAAAAATGACTTCCAACTATGGCAAATCAACTACATGCATTGTGATTTCTAACCATTTATATGAGTTCCAAAATCCAATTTCATGACATCATCATATTGAAGCACAGTTTTATCTCCTGAGTTGGGGGTCCAATGGGCTGCAACCCTGATACGATACGATCAATTTTTTTAGGAAAGTGGCACAAGGATTAAAGAAAAACAACCAGAGGGTCATTGATAAAAACAAAGATGAGAAGATGATCATCATACAAAGTAAAAAATAATTACCAGTTCAATGAACATCCTGTAGGGAATGCAATACCAGCTTGTAGACCATTCTCTGATATTAACTTACGAACAGTATTCTCCAAGGTTTCACACAGATCAACCATCAGCATTCCAGGCTTTATAATGCTCCTAATATATTTCCGAACCTGAAAAGGGATGAACAAAGCACCATGTTTTAGTAACACAAACAGTAATGAATATTCTATACCTCTGAAGTCCAAATAATAGTTCTGCTAAAAAGCATGGTAGCAAGAAAACCTGACGATGAACTTCTGCTGCTTGCCGAACTGAATCATACATAGGCTTTTCTAAGCGTTCCAAATCTCTCTTTTCCTCAGATGTAGTCCTCCATAAGTTACTGATTAAGCAACAAAGTGACAAAGAGGTATTTAATTTAAGAAGAACATGCAGAAGCAAAATATAGATAAACATTACATAAAAGGCACTTACTCATCCTTATATTCCTGAATTTCACCCTCTGGAAAGTTTCCCTGAGGAAATAACTCTGCAACTGGAATGGTAGGTGGATCTGTTTGCTCTTTTGTATCCTTTTTTCTCCTGGGATAACAAATTATAATAACTATGAATACCAAACAACTAGGTGATACTGTCAAACTCATTTCACAAATGGTTAACATCATACAAAATTCTTACTTGCTTTTGTTCTTCTTCTTCTTCTTTTTTGCAGCTTCCTGACCGCCAGTTTCTAATTATGCAAATTCGAATATTAGAATTGTACAAAACGATACATATAGGATAAAATAAAAATGTAGGATCACTAGGATTTTTTTCATTTATTTATTCTAAATAGTTTTCTTTCCAAGGTTATAATTCTAATCAGATAGTCATTTGGTTCTATAAAAGAATTATATTTTATGTTTTAGGACTTTGTTTATAAGGATAATAATATTTGTTCCAGAGAACAAAGAATTTACAAAGCAAATTAAATGGAAAAGATAACAAGTACCCACATTTTCCAATATTCAAAATATTGGGGCATGTGTGTGAACTGCATAGTTAGCAGTTTTGATGACAGGTTAGAAGCCTTGCTGGCTTTATGCTTTTTAGACCATCCATATCTAGATTTCATTAACTTTGTTCGACGTATGGTGAAAGTCCAGTAACTTGGCACTCATATACATACAAAAGTATATCTTATGAATTAGCCTAAACAGATGTACTTATTGATATTGAGAATAACCTTCCACATGCTTTGCAGAAACACACACATAACAGAAAAGATAAATAGAACTCAAAGCAAAAACAACTTTCTTCAAACCGATACATGAATCCATTCAGGTTAGATAGGCAATGAGCTTTTAGACATTTTGCATGGATTTCCATATAGGACGTTTTACGATAGAGGTCGATACTTATTTAAGTCAATTTATATGGAAGTATTCAAGTATATCGGATCTTATCACTTATGTCTGCTTATGTGTACAAGATTGAAATCAGTACACGTGCATATACCAGCATGTGTCGTTATTGGATTCAAAAGCACCCCCAATCAAAACAGCACGTAATAATAATATATCTCCTTCCAATTGACATAATCATTTCTTGTCTCGCAAATCCTGATGAAGGAATGGTATGGATTGGAGCACCTTTTGCATTACGTTACTACTAATGCAAAACAAAACTTGTTAACCTTGACGTCCCACTTAACCAATTCTAAAACAAAATGCCATCAACCAATTTTGTGCATGCCGTATATATATTTACCATTAGCTGCTAACTTCATATGTTTGAAGCTTACAGAGAGCACATATAAAGATCTTACACATCATGAAAACTCACACCAGCCTCGATGAAAAGCTAGGTGACATTTATAAACTACCAGATGACATAATCTCAAAAACAAAAGAATCTTACTACCAGTATTCCAAAGACTAATTACATTAACCTTGTATTTTGTACAAAATAACACATTTACTCACGTTGGTGCAATCTAAACTTCTCTACAAAATACTGATAATAACTACAAACTTTATAGCCAGCACTAAAATCAAAATATATATATATATATATATATATAGGGTCAGGTTCAAATGGGAACTCAAATTTGATTGCAAACGTGAGGACAACCGAGAGTGTGTCATGTAACCAAATCTAATCGTATCATCTTTTCAATATATATATAGATATACATACATATATATAAATACAATTTTACAAATCACCTGAGGAATCCGCTAACGTCAATTCATCAACCTTTTCATCCACTTCTTCGACTGTAGCCGGTACACCATCACTGACAACTCCATTCGAGGTGCCTGCTCCACCATTCGTATCTTCCTTCGCCATATCTACCAAATACACAGCTCAAAATCAGGAATTACGAGAAAAAAATCAAAAAGAAAAAAAAAACATCAACAGAAAGAGAAAAAAGTAAGATCGTTATGCGAAGAAGAATGGAAAGAAGACAAACTGAGAAAATGGTGGTCCGCCGTATCTCCGATAGTCCACCGCAAAACAGAGCAGAATTTAGGGTTTGAAAGTTTATATAAGTTTTTGTGTATTTTGCACAACGAAGACGGTGGTGGTGGTGTTGACAAGCTCTATTGTAAAGAAGTAGGCAACAAGTTTGGTTTTGGCAATTCAAGCCCTTCATATAAGAGTAAAATTACATTTTTGGTCCTTATATTAGTATTTGACACCTATATTATCATCCAACTAATTACAGTTGGTTACCTAGATTTGTAGATTAAGTTGTGCGTGTAGATTGAGATAGGTTGTTGTTTGTTTGGTGTGCTGAATAAAATGTTTGAATGTCAGAAATGATTGTTTTACCCCTTTATCGTATATTAAACACTAATCAACACAAATGTAAATGGTTAATTCTAAACAGTGTTCAAAAAGGCGCGTCATGGCGCGATATGGTGCAAGACGCGTCTTCGTCATTACGAAATGTCCCATAGCGTTTCTGTAAGGCGTGGCTCACGCCATGGCGCCTCAAGGCCCGCCATATCGCGCCGCGGCACGCGTTTTTTGTAAGACGTGATTTTTTTTTTTTTGATTTTTTTTGTTATTTTTTTATCTTTTGTACTGTTACATATTTAACTTTAATTTTCTCGTTTTATAAATTTATCTAATCTCATCACTCACAGTACCACGAATTCATAAATGTTATGGTTTCACGATCAAAACGAAGTTATAAAGTTACCTTCGTATGTTTTATCCAACATATTCATTCAAAAACTACTTTTATAATAATAATCAATATGTTTTTTTTCCTTTTAATATGAATGTACAATTTCAATTCCATTATTTGATTAAAACAATTTATATAAAAACATATATGTATATGTATAATTCTATATATGACATACAAATTTGCCGCCGTATGTCACGCCTTGAAAAACACCGTGTCCTCGCCATATCTCGTAAAGCTTAAGGCTTGACCTCGCCGCCACGCCTCACGCCTTTTTGAACCTTGATTCTAAATGATAAAAGGTAATACTCTGAATAATTTTTAATATAAAAAATAAGTTTATCAAACATGGTTATAATTAGGTGGCATAACCATTTTTTTGGAATAAAAAACTATCAAACACAAGGTGATAAATGTTGGTGGTTGAGAAATGGAGATAGTGAAACAGTGGTGCTTGAGAAATAGACGATGAAAAAGAAAAAGGGAAGGAGGTGAGGATAAAAGAGGGTGTTTGCTCAAGTGATAGGAATGATGGTCATCATGGAAGCATATCGAAGACGAAGTAGTAGGTAAGTGATGTGGAGCTGATGTGACGGTGTGGTGGGTGTGATAGAAAGTGACCACTTCATTACTATAATTGATTGAATCCAGTGGGTATCCAATAAGAATATCCATTGGATAGAACCGAACTAATCCAACATCCAATGAATGGTCGGATCAGATCGGTTCGGTTCCCTCACATCCATTCATTCAATTGGATGTCAACCGATGAAAACACATACCCTATGATGTGTTTATTATCTAGTTAAATGTGTAATTTAGACCCAATAGGGTTTTAGTTTTAGAACACACCTACCCTATGGCTAACACCCTCCCACTCCAAAACTTCTTACCATTTGAGTGGTGACTCCACCAAATGGCTAATACGCTCCCATTCCATGCACTCTTAATATTAATCGGATCAGATCATATTGGATTTATCCGACATCCAATGGATGACCTGATCTAATCAATCTAATGTACGATAATTCATATAATTATCCAAAATGTTTAATTCCATAATTTATATATTGATTGTTTATATTTTATTAGATGGTAATTGGATGATAATTTGATGGGTTTTAGATGGATGGGTATCGGATGATAACTTATTGGATAGGTCGGTCGGTTTTTTATTGGACGGTGAATTAGATCGGCTAAGTCGGTTCTGGATTGCCATCCAAGAATTGAAATGATCCAATTGGATGTTGAATTTGTCCATCCAATCTAATACAATTACAATTGGTTATCCAATCATTATCGGTCGGTTGTAATTTGATCAGTTGGTTGTGATTGGATCGTTTGACTTTCTACACACCCCTATCACAGGGTGTTTAGAATTGTACTTTTATATATCATAGGGGATTTTAACGGGTCACCAAAAAACCAACGGAGGTTTCCTTTATGGTAGTCCAAAAAACATTTCACGCACTCCACGAGATGCTAGCCCAAGAATGATATATATACACACACACACAAGCACATCAAATACCCTCCCATGAATTGCAGTAAAAGAGAAATGATCTGGTGCATCTCGATGCATCTTATTTTGGTGAATTTCATCATATGTTTGTTCACTTCTCATCCAATGGTTCATAACCATTTCTCACGCTTCTCAAAGATGCAACAATGCACGACCCATATTTGGCTACGAACAAACGTTCGACCAAGTTTTTGAAATTCATAGATTAGAATGGTAGAAAATGATGCCGTTCAAAAAAAAAAAGAACGGTAGAAGATGAAAAATCAAGTATGGTGAAAAGGTTTTAGAAATTAACATGAAGAAGGTTCTTCAATGATGAGTGATATTTTTGGGACTCCATGCTAAACAGGGTTTAGTAACCCATACGTAATTGATTTGAGAGCTCTAATGAGAGGTAAACAAAGAAAAAAACCCATATACATCAAGTATCGAGTCATACTTAACACCAACAACATCCGCAAGTTTATTATGTGAATTCACGACATTGATAGCATCTTCTACTTGAATTGCATCATCAACATTAAAATCATCCACAATCTCACAAAAATAAAAAATATACCAACCAATTCAATTGTGAAAATAATCTAAATATCAAATCTGGAAAACCGAATTTATTGACCAAATGGGTGTAATTTTAAAAAATATTTACTAAATAGGTGTAATTCAAACATATTTATCAAAATGGTGTATTTTTCAATTAAGAGGGCTTTAGGGTTTAGGGCTTCTACTCCCTATTCTTCCCTTTCTCTTTTCACAACCATAACCCACCACCACCATCATTCATTTTTTTCTCTTGCCGACAACGATAACCACCCTCAACCTTCTTTTTCCGATCTAACCACTATTTTTCGGTGAGTTTGTTAGAGGATAGATTCAAGCCGGTGAGTTTCAGATTGCTCAACTGTAGTGGGGTTTAGCCAAAAAATTTGGTTTTCTGATAGATCAATTCCAATAAGTTCCATGGTTTCAAGGTGCAATTATGTGACGGTGAGGTGAAGGAACGAAGAAGAAAAGAAGGGAAAACGAGGGAACTAGCGGTGGTGCTCGACGATTAGAGCGACAGTCAGTGTGCGGTTGTGTATGCTGTTGTGGTAAAGGAAAGAAGAGACAATCCGAATCGACACTGTGGTTGTGTCAGCATCGAGCAACACATAAAGAGAGACAGAAAGAGAGAGAGAGAGAGAGATAGAGAGATAGAGATAGAGAGTCAACATTATTAGAATTGTTCGATGACTTCAAGAAACATATGGGAAGGGCCGACGGTTGATCTGTGGTTTGATTGAAAAAAGAAGGTCGACGATGGTTATGGTTGCCAATGAGAGAAAAAAAGGAAGATGGTGACGATGGGCTTTGGTCGTGAAAAGAGAAAAGGAGGAAGAGGAAGTAAAAACCCCATTAATTGAACAATACACCCTTTTGGTAAATATGTTTGAAACTACACATATTTGGTAAATATGTTTTAAAATTACACATCTTTGGTCAATAACTCAAAAAACTGACATCAATAATAAGGATATTATATATATATTAACATTTACCAAATGTTAAGACCACTATTCCTAAGCTAGAGGATTTTACCTACAGTTCTAAAACATCAATTCTCTATTCATAAAACAAAGCCATGCTTTACCCACCTGCTCCACAACTACCCCATTTAAGCTCCTCACTTGCTCCATACCGATGGCATTGAATCAATGAAGCTTTTGTCAACACATCATCATCTTCCTCCTCTTTCTCTTTCTCTTTTGTCAATACATCATCATCATCACCTGCTCCAGACGCTATTGAAGCTTCCCCCACATCAATTTCTCTTTCTCTTTAGCTTTTCTTATACATGCAATGCAAAAGAGAGGTGATCATCATCATCGTCTTCATATTGCCCCTCTCTTGCTTTTCCTCCTTCCAACAATCTACTTTTTGTTGCAGGTGATCACTTCCACTTCTTGGTATCATTATTTGAAGCAATTTTTTTAATTTAAATGTCACACCTATTCTTATCAGCTTTTTTAAGGTGGGCTTTGAAGGTTTGTCATGAGCTTTGAAGGTTTGTCATGGTTAGTGGATGAAAAATATTTAAAAGAAGCATTCTCAGCATTTGGAGTGGTATCTGAAGGTAAATATCTCCAGGTAAATCAACTAAATTAAAAAAATATTAGATCTTGAATTCACATATGTTTTGTCCCCCATGTGTTCGATGAAATGCTTAAATGGAACATCATATGCATATAAAGTAAATGATTCATATGCAAATTAAAATAAAGATTGTAGGAATGATTATGTTTTGGGCAAGCTTTGATTTATGTTCCAACTCTGATTTATGTTTCCAATATGATTTTGGGCAACATGTGATTATGCTCCAGCTTTGATTTGGACAAGTATTGTTCCAGCTTTGATTTTGGTCAAGTATTGTTCCATGTTTGATTTTTGTTTCCAATTTGATCAATCTCAGAAAGTTTGATGGTGTTGGGCAAGGAAAGAGAGACATTTTTGTTGGATGACAAATTTTCATCACCAAACATCAATGAAGGTAAATTAGTCATTTAGTCGGTCCTCTTATGTTCTGTCCATTTTAATTATGTTATACCAAACGCCGAACAACTGTTCTGTCCAGTCATGTCCTGTTCTGTCCTGTTCTGTCACATCCTGTCCTAGTACTAAACGCACCCTAATAGACCTTACATCTTATTTGATCAGCTACATTTGGTTGGTTAGTAATGGCTCAATGATACAGAAAGTGGCTTATTCAGTAAGCTTTTAGGGAAGTGCTTTATGCAAAAAGCGATGTTTTTTTAAACATGTTTATATCAAATATAAACTCGCTTCTTTCATCTATGAACATGCCCTCTAAACAAAAATCCTTTCAATCTACACAAACAAATTAAACCACACAGACAACATTATCCATTCAGGACCTAATGTCTAAAGGTCTTTTTGAGCTTAATGAATAAAGCTCTCGGCTTATTTAGTCAGCTATACATGACTCTTTGGTAATGGCTTAATGATACGGAAAGTGGCCTAGGGTCTGTTCATTAGCACCTTAATGAGTTTAATAGATGTTAGGATTAAATCTGTTGCATTACCACTGCTGAAGATTAACACTGCTGGCTTTGGAGTGATTACCACTGCTAGTTTATTTGAAGGTTACCACTGCCAGTATGTGAGTCAATACTGAAGATCAACTTACCACTGCCTTTGAAGATTACCACTGGTTGAACAAAGTTACCACTGCTGATGTGAAGTTAACACTGCTTTTGTTCTTACCACTGCTGATAAGATGAAGATAAGGAAAGGATTGCGATGATTGAAGATATGGACAAGATACGATCTGCTTGGAGATATTTTAGAGATTATCTTGTGAATCTAGTTTCCTTATTGTTATCCTGTAATTCGTATAATATATAGCTGATAGGTTTATCATTGTTAGATACGAGTTTTTCATAGCTTTTGTTTTAGAATTAAGAGCCTCAAGATTGTTCTTGTAATCCCTGCAATAGAGAAGTATTGCACGTCTGTTTGAGCCTGTTCAAACAGATTGGGGCTTGAGTTTGTAATCATTAAGCTATTGAAATCAATACACATACAGTTTGTTCAAATCCATTGTTCTGTTCATATAATCAAAGTGTTATTCCGCAAACTTCTTTGATTAAAGTTTTCTGTTCTTGATATATTGATCCTGTCAAGTGGTATCAGAGCAAGTTTAATCCAGAAAACTTGTTTACAATGGATGCTCAGGATACAGACTTGGTCTCAAAAGTTCCCATGTTGAAACCCAATGAATTTGACATGTGGAAAATCAGGATCCGTCAATACATGCTTCTCACAGACTATGGTATGTGGGAAGTTGTTGAAAACGGACCTGGTGTTGATGAAGCTGCTGCTGAAGGAGGTGCAAGGCCCCCACCCAGATCTGATGCTGACAGAAAGAGAAGGCAGACTGAGATGAAAGCCTTGAGTACTTTGTTGTTGGCCATTCCCAATGAATACCAACATCAATTCAGTACCTATACAGATGCAAAGTCTCTCTGGACTGCTCTAGAAAAGAGGTTCTCTGGAACCAAGAGCACAAAGAGGAACCAAAAGGCTATTCTGAAACAGCAGTATGAGAATTTCACATCCGTAAAGAATGAATCTATGACTCGGACCTTTGATAGATTCAACAAGCTGATTGGAGAGCTGGCAACTGTAGATGTGAAGATGGATAAAGATGATGTGAATAGAAAATTCCTCAGATCTCTTGGAGAGGAATGGACTATTTACACTGTCTCATTCAGACAGGGTGATGACTTGGAAGACAAGGAACTTGAGGATCTTTACAATGATCTAAGGATCTTTGAAGCAGAAGTGGAAAAGAAGAAGAGACCTATTGGATACACTCATAATACTGCTCTTCTTTCTGAAAACCCTAATTCCTTCAATACTACTACTTTTAATAATACCACTGCTAATGAAACTGTCTCTAATGTAAATTCTTGTTCATCTCAGGAAACCAATGAGGATACAGTGCTGGAAGCCTTCTTGGCAAGTCATGTCAAGTCATCATTGATCAATGATGACTTGGACCAAATCAATGCAGATGATCTTGAAGAGATGGATATCAAGTGGCAGATGGTCATGCTTACTCTGCGGATGAAGAGGTTCATTAGAAGAACTGGAAGGAACAACTTTGATCTCAAGAGAGGAGATAAGGCTGGTTTTGATAAATCCAAGGTGAGATGCTACAAGTGCAATGAACCAGGGCACTTTGCCAGAGAATGCAAAGGAGTAGCCACCAACAATCAGACCAATGGAGGAATATCTGCACAAGCTCCTAGATTCAACAACAGGGGGAGCAACTCAAACCCTAGTTCTTCTCAAGCCCTGGTGTCTCAAGAAGGACAAGGATTTGATTGGAGTGATCATGCTGAAGAAGTTGTTCAAAATCAAGCCCTCATGGCTGAAATAAAAGAGACTGAAATTCCCACTGAGGTATCTTCTAAACTCTGTTCTGATTTATGTCTAGAAACTGTGAAAAAGTATAGGGATCACAATCAGACCATGAGTGATAGTATCAAGAAGATGGAGAGAGAGAGAAGAGAGTATGTTAAGATCATAGACAACCTGGAGGATCAAATAAAGGCCTACAAAGCCAATGAACTTCAGTTTGAATATGATCATAACTACTGGAAGTGGGAAAAGAAAGAGCTTGAGAGAAAACTATCTAAAGAAAAGGAGGAAGTAGAGAGTGCTAGGAAGGAATTGTCCAAAGCCAAGGAAGACCTAGATAAATTTTCAAAATCATCTAAGGCTTTAGAAGCAATTATAAGAGCACAAGTGACTGATGACCTGAAGAGAGGAATAGGTTACAATAGTACCCCTCCTCCTTACAATCAATATTATATCCCTCCCACAACTGACCTTCTTGATAGAATGGACAGAAGAGAGATGAAAGAGGGACTAGATAGTGTAGATCCAGTTGACTCAGAGGAGGAAACAGATAGGAAAAGCACTGCCGAGACCATTCCTGATGACAACCATCTTCTCACCAATAAGAAAGGTGGTATGCCATTCATTCCTAGCAAAAAGGTAGAGACCACAAAGAAAGATAAAGGGAAATCTGTCATGTCATCGGAAAAGAAAGGGAAAAAGACTGAGACAGCTAGGAAAGAGAATAAGAAGGACCACTACACTCAGAGGACTGTAGTTGAACCTGGTACTTCTTCACAGTCTCAAAACAAGAATCATCCTAGATGGAATAAAAGGAACTGGAACAACCAATGGGCTCAATGTCATGGTGTTGATCTAAACAAGATTAACAGACCAAAACCATGCTTTATCTGTTGTAAGACAAATCATCTAGCTAGAGACTGTTATTTCAATCCTTTCAATCAAAGAAACAGATATCAAGCTAGAAGATTTGCTCCTACAAACACAAGGGTTGTTCCTAAACAAAACAGATCTAATCAACCCAAAAGAAAGGTTCAAAAGAAAAAGGTTGAAAAGAAGTCTGTTAAATTGGTTACTAAATGGGTACCTAAAACTTCACTTAGTAATACTACTGCTTCCACAAGCAGTAGTACCAACAGTGTTGCTTCTAAAAGCAGTGGTAACAACATTAACATGAACAGTGTGGAGGTTAACACTGCTGTTAGCAATATCAGTAGTGATAACTTAAACACTGCCACATCACAAGTTAACACTGTTGTTAGCAATAACAGCAGTGGAAACTCAAATAATGTTACCACTGCCAATTCTTCATTAAGAAAACCCATTATAACCAAATATTCCAGTCACAAGATTCCCAACAAAGATTATCTTTTGAAGCTTAACAGATTGACAGAGGTCAATTATGTTAATGAAAAGGGAGAACCCAAGACCATATTGGCTTGGGTTCCCTCAAGACACTAACTGTTTTATTTTACGTGCAGAGCAACCAAGGAAGAAGGAGCAGTCTTTGGCATGTGGATAGTGGTTGCTCTAGGCACATGACAGGTATCATGTCTCTACTTGAAGACTTTAAAAGGTTTGAAGGTGGACATGTTGCCTTTGGGGATAATCCACATGGAGGTAAGATCAGTGGAAAAGGTAAGGTATCAAAAGGGAAGATGACCTTTGATGATGTTTATTATGTGGAGCAGTTGAGATATAACTTGCTAAGTGTATCTCAAGTTTGTGACAAAAAGTTTGGAGTTTTCTTTACTGATACTGAGTGTCTCATACTTGCTCCTGGTTTTAAGATAGATGAGAGTCAAATAATGCTTAGGACTCCCAGAAAAGATAATGTTTACTGTTTGGACATTGAAGATGCTTCTTCCTTATCATCATTAACCTGTTTATTCTCAAAAGCATCTGTGAGTGAATCATCACTGTGGCATAGGAGGATGTGCCACATGAATTTCAAAAACATGAATTTACTTGTCAAAAACAACCTTGTAAGAGGTTTGCCTGCAAAGGAATTTTCAAGTGATGATCATTGTGTAGCATGTCTCAAAGGCAAGCAACACAAAAACTCACACAAGTCCAAAGAAGTAAACACTATCTCATCACCTTTACAGTTATTGCATATGGATCTTTTTGGTCCTACCAATGTGATGAGTATAGACAAGAAATCCTACTGTCTGGTAATAGTTGATGATTACTCTAGGTTTACCTGGGTTTACTTTCTGAGAACAAAGGATGAGACAAGTGGACTGATCAAACCCTTTGTGACCAGAGTGGAAAACAAGACAAACCTTAGGGTGAAAGTCATTAGATCAGACAATGGCACTGAATTCAAGAATGCTGACTTGAATAGCTTTTGTGAGGAAAAAGGTATTGAGAGACAATACAGTGCTCCTAGAACTCCTCAACAGAATGGAGTTGCTGAGAGGAGAAATAGGACACTGATTGAGGCTGCAAGAACTATGTTGGCTGATTCTAAACTTCCAATCACATTCTGGGCAGAAGCAGTTAACACTGCCTGCTATGTCCAAAACAGAGTTCTAATAGTCAAATCAAAAGGCAAGACACCCTATGAACTTTTTGAGAAAAGAAAACCCTACATAGGATTTTTACAACCATTTGGGTGTCCTTGCACAATTCTTGATACCAAAACTCACTTAGGCAAATTTGAGAGCAAATCTGATGATGGATTTTTTGTGGGATATTCTTCTCAGAGTAAAGCACTTAGAGTTTTTAATAGTTCTACAAGGATCATAGAAGAAAGTGACAATGTCAAATGCAATGAGAACACTCCTAACATACCTGGAAGTGGTCCCAATTGGCTATTTGATATTGATTCACTAACTAACTCTTTGAATATGAGCTATTCAGTGAATGCGGATTCAGGTACAGAGCAAGCACAAGAAACAAGTCCTACATTTGTCATGTTCCCCATGCCTCTTGTTGATTCAAATGATGCCTGTACCACTGGTGAAAAGAGTGATGATCAAACAGAATCTGGATCTGCTGAGAAGACTGATGATCAACCAACTGAGGAATCCTCACCCTCTCAGAATCTAGAAGGCATACCTACTTTAGAAGAGGGACCTCAATGGGATCAAGAACCAGAAGTGAATGATTCAAATCTAGGGGTGGATTTGACTGAAGAACCCCTGCATCTCACTAGAACACAGAAGAATCATCCACCTAATCTGGTAATAGGAGACATTCAGTCTCCTATGATTACAAGGAAGCAGAGTAAATCCCTTACCAATCCGCACATGAGCATGATTTCTGTTTTCCTTTCACAAACAGAACCAAAGAAGGCCTATGATGCAATGAAAGACCCAAGTTGGATAGATGCCATGCAAGAGGAACTGCTGCAGTTTGTCCTACAACATGTTTGGGATTTGGTAGACTTACCAAAAGGACACAGAGTTATTGGCACTAAGTGGGTCTTCAGATATAAGACAGATGAGAGAGGCATTGTTATCAAGAACAAGGCCAGATTGGTAGCCCAGGGGTATACTCAAGAAGAAGGGATTGACTATGATGATGTATTTGCACCTGTTGCCAGAATTGAAGCCATCAGGCTATTCTTGGCCTTTGCATCTTACAAAGGATTCAAAGTCTATCAGATGGATGTCAAGAGTGCCTTCCTCTATGGCACTATAGATGAAGAAGTCTATGTCAGTCAACCACCAGGGTTTGAAGACCCCAAATATCCAGACAAGGTGTACAAGTTGAGGAAAGCATTGTATGGTCTTCATCAAGCACCTAGGGCTTGGTATGATACCTTGTCCTCATATTTGTTGGAAAACAAATTTGAGAGAGGTGTTATTGATAAGACCCTGTTCATCAAGAGAACTAAGACTGATATGCTTCTGGTGCAGATCTATGTTGATGATATCATCTTTGGATCTACAAAGGATGATGTGCAAAGAGTTTGAGGAACTCATGCATAAGAAATTCAAGATGAGTTCTATGGGAGAACTAACTTTCTTTCTTGGTTTGCAGGTCAAGCAGAAAGCAGATGGGATATTTATCAATCAATCCAAATATGTAGCTTCCATGCTTCAAAAGTTTGGAATGAATGATGCAAAACCTGCCAGCACACCAATGGAGACACACAAACACCTCACTGCTGATGTTGAGGGGGAGGAAGTTGATGTTCATCATTACAGATCCATGATTGGATCATTGATGTATCTTACAGCTTCTAGACCTGATATTATGTTTGCTGTTTGTGTTTGTGCCAGGTATCAAGTAAGACCAAAGGAATCTCACTTGCATGCAGTCAAAAGGATATTCAAATACCTGAAGGGACAACCAAGATTGGGACTGTGGTATCCCAATGATTCCTCTTTTGATTTAGTGGCATACACAGATAGTGATTATGGAGGAGCAAACCTAGATAGGAAGTCTACATCAGGAGGATGTCAATTTTTGGGAGGAAGATTGGTCTCATGGCAATGCAAGAAACAGACCACTGTTTCACAATCCACAACAGAGGCTGAATACATAGCTGCATCTCAATGTTGTTCACAAGTTCTATGGATTCAGAATCAGATGCAGGACTATGGTCTTTCATTCTTGCAGACACCAATCTACATTGACAATAACAGTGCTATTAGTATTGTTAACAATCCAGTCAAGCACTCCAAGACCAAACATATAGAGATCAAGTACCACTTTATTAGAGACTTTAATGAAAAGAAGATAATTCAAGTTCTGAAAGTTCACACTGATGATCAATATGCAGACCTGTTCACAAAAGCCTTTGATGTAGGCAGGTTTACATTTTTGGTTACAAGTGTTGGAATGATGAACTCTGAATAACACTTCTCTTTATTATACTTTTTGTACTTTCTCTGTATACTTTCTTCCTTTTTGTTTTAACTCTTATTAGCACTTTAATGAGTTTGTGAATGGTGCAGGTACATGGTGAAGTTCTTAGTTTGATCGCACAAAGCATGAGGATGTTACCACTGCTGAGTTGGAATTATTTCTACAAGCAGTGTCAATAGTCCAAAACATGATTTTTATCTAAGTCTTTACCACTGCTAGTATTGTGTGTTACCACTGCTAGCACATTCGCACAATACCACTGCTAGCACATTCGCACAATACCACTGCTAGCTCATTCGCCCATTAACACTGCTCCCACATTCGCTTTACCACCGCATGTTACCTCTGCTCTTGCAATCGCATGTTACCACTGTTGGTTAAGAAATCTTTACCACCGGTGGTGTTATGTGTGTCTTTTTACCACTGAGAGAGTAATTACCACTGCTTTTAAACATACACGGGTTTTTACCACTGCGTTCCCTATGTTACCACTGCTTTTAATTAGGCGCATGTAATTACCTCTGCTTCAGTATTTTGCCACTGCTTTTGAATAGACACGCATAATTACCACTGCTTGTGATTTTTTACCACTGCTTTTAACGAATGCCTTTGCGAATGCAATTTTACCACTGCTACATGTGTTCGTTACCCCTGCTTATTGTAGTTACCTCTGCTCATCAGTTCACTATAAAAGCCCTAATTTGACCGCCTTTTTCACAAACGGCTATTCTGCACTACTTTTTCTCTAAAAACGTTTGCGATTCTGCATCTGTTCTTCATCTAAGTTCTTGAACTTTCAATCCTGTACTGATTCTCGTCTGATTCTAGGGTTTTAATTGCAAAATCGAGTATGGATTCTATGTGTTTCATCAAGGATCACAACAAGGTGGGATATTTCAAGAAGGATGCCAATTCCGAGGGTTTTGAAGATATTCTTGACTTCTTGGCATCGTCTCACATTGCATATGTCGCGACCATCAACCCTACTATCTACATTCAACATCAACACGATTTCTGGTTGAATGCGGTCATTCAAGAACAAGAAGGGATTAAAACCATTCAGACCACCATCTGTGGTCATTCTCTAACCCTTACTCCTGAGAAGCTCAGATTTCATCTTCAACTTCACGACGAAGGAGGTATTTCTATGCTTACACCCTCTGTCATCATGGAATCTTTTGTAAAAATGGGGTATACAGGATCTCGCACCTCTTTGAAATATCTTAAGGGTAAATTTTGCCCTCAGTGGAGATTTTTTGTGCATACCCTGTTACATTGTTTTTCAAAGAAAACCACCAGTTTTGGTGAGTTTAGCAGTACTATTGCATCTGCAATGGTCTGCCTAGCCACTAAACAGGTGTTTAATTTTTCCCAAATGATTTTTGATGATCTTGTGTACAATCTTGAGAACATAAACAATTCTAAAGTCAAAACGTTTTATATGTTCCCAAGATTCATCCAAGAAGTGATCACTAAGGAGTTGACGGATGTACCAATGCATGGTGACACCTATAAGAGCTCTGCTCTTGGTCATAAGGTGTTTGCCAATATGCAGAGACCTGCAGAAGGCTCAAATGACCAATTCACTCCATTGTTCTCTACAATGATGAGAGTGAACCACCCCCAAGGTGAGGCATCAGGCTTGCAGCCCACACAACCAAGCAATCCCACTGATGACCTACCCACACCAATCACAGATACAATCCCTCAGTTCCTTGATACAACCCCCACCCCCACACTCAAACAATATATCAGAAAGAATAGGGGAGCTCCTTCCTCCTCTGGTTCTAAACCCCAAGAGCCTATAAGCCATCAGTTGGAGCACTCTCCTTCTGCAAATATCCAAAGGGAAACCCCTGGAGTGATGCCCCACTCTAGTATAAAGAAGGTGCCCTCTAAGGAGAAGGATGGGCATGTGGTTGGTGAGGCTCAGACTACTGGTGTTGCACAAGGTGTGCATTAGGACAGTTTGAACATTGCTAAGACCCCCACCACGGCAACTCCCATTGAGAAATCAAAGGGAGGACCCAGGCGCCAAGAAACCAATGGGACATCTAGTGCTTCAGCAAGGCTGAAGATTGGTGTTAAAAAGCTCAAAGATCTAGTAATGGAGGTCAACACTCCTAAATCTGGTGAGGGCAGATTTTCACAACAGGAATTGATGGATAACTTCACTACAATTGCTAAGGATCTGAAGGCCTTTGAGAAGAATTTCAATGTGCATGATGCCAAACATGGTTCTCATGAGGCAAGGCTAGATACACTGGAAGAGTTAGTGACTGCACAGCATGATTTGCTCAAGGTGCATGATGCACAGATTGTGAAACAAGCCAAGATCATCCAGGCTCAAGGTGCTACTATAGCTTCTATCAAAGGCACTATCAGAGCTCTGAGGAAGAGGTACTTAACCCTGGTTGCATTCACAAAGGGGGAGAGGAAATCAAAGGTGAAGGGGGAGCCAGAAAAAGAAAAAGAAAAAGATGTTGTGAATGAACCAGCTGGTGCTAATTTTGAATTACCTAATGAGATGCCTGTAGATGTGATGGAAGCTGGTGCTGGTGCTGAGGGGGAGGCTGAGAAAGATGTAAGAGAAGAAGAAATTAAGGGTGCAAATGAACCTTTAGTTGATCCTAGTACAGAGGTTGAACCAAGAGAAGCTGTTGATACTGAGGCTGAACCAGAAGTGACAATCAATGAGGATGAGATGACTATTGCTGAGTTGCTTGTAAAAATGCCTGAGGTGATTCCAGCAACCAAAGGTGTAGTGATTAAAGAGCCTGAAGTAATCAAAAAGAAAGCTGAAATCCCTGTTGATTCAAAAGACAAGGGAAAGGAGAAAGTGGTAGAAGAGGATGATGAAGAAACTGATGATGAAGCTATTGAGGCTAAAAGGAAAGTATTGGAGTATGAAGCTTCTGAGGCTCTTGCTAAGAAATTGAGTATGGAAGATCAAGAAAGAGTGAATCAAGAAATAAAGGAAAGAAAGAAGAAACAGGCACAACAAGATAAGGCTGGAAAGGCTGCTGCCAAAAAGCTTCAAGACAAATTCAACAAGGAGGTTGAGAAGCAAAAGATTAAAAAGAAGATCATCAAACCATTGACCAGAACAGAAGAAAGAAGAAGAATGGTGAGATGTTTAGCTGGAATTCTTGGGAGGCCTGTTCAATTCTTCTCTAGATGGTCATTTGAAAAGGTTAAGCAGAAATATGAAGAGTCTAGAAAGGAGACTGAAGTTGCAAAGAAGTTTGATGAGGAAAAAGAAGTACAAGTGCAAAGAAGAAGCAAGAAAAAGCATGATATCACTGTTGATAGTGTTACCACTGCTACTACTGCTGAGGATACTATGCTTGATGAAGAGAAGGTTGTTAAGGAACCAACTCAGATAGAGAAAGAAACTTCCAAATTGGCTAAGCAAATCAGTCAAGCTAAAAAGAAGAGGAAGAAGTCCATTGCTCATAAGCCAACCAAAAAGAGAAAGATCTTCACTGAAGCATCAAGAGTAATAGACTGGTCATGCTTTGAAGATAATAAAGTTGTCTTCTTTAGAGTTGTGAGAGAAGATCAGACTAGTGAAGTATTCTCTAATGTGTACAGAGTGTTCACTAAACTTCCAGCTGCTGATTTAAAGAAGATGTATGAGATTGGATGCACCAAAGAGAAGACAAAGTTTGATGAGGTTGCTCTTCTTCAAGATAACCTTCAAACTATGTTTGCTTATGAAAAAGCCAAGGAGGAAAAGGAAAAGAGAGATGTGAAGAGAGGAAAAGAGGTGAAAGAAGGAGAAGTAACTGCCTGGAACTGCTACAGAGCAAACAGAGTTCTTATGGTTACTTTTGATGAAGGAGTTAAGAGATACTTCTTGGTGGACAAGAGGTATGACTTTGACAGAAGAATAGTGGAAGGAATTTTGAAGAAAAAGAAGTCTGTTCTGTCTGATTTGGAGAAAGAAGTCATTGAAAATATGACTAATCAGCTAGCAGAACTGAATGAAGAAGAAACAGCTGAGGAAGAGAAAGTGGTGTCTTGGGGAGTAAGAGGAATTTTCAAAAAGTTCTACTTTGTGCAGTGGAACAATGGCAAACAAAGAAGCAATGCAGATTTTGGTGAAATTCTTAACTTAGTTACTGCTGAAGACAGAGTAACTATGCATGTATATGGGTTGGAAAAGCTTCAAGAGTTTTTGGAAGACTCTAACAGATCAGACCATGCCAAGATGATTAAAAAGGTCATGCAACAGCTGAAGAACTTAATTTCTGATTAAAATCGGAAGTTAAGTTAGGGGGAGATTGTTAGGATTAAATCTGTTGCATTACCACTGCTGAAGATTAACACTGCTGGCTTTGGAGTGATAACCACTGCTAGTTTATTTGAAGGTTACCACTGCCAGTATGTGAGTCAACACTGAAGATCAACTTACCACTGCCTTTGAATATTACTACTGCTTGAACAAAGTTACCACTGCTGATGTGAAGTTAACACTGCTTTTGTTCTTACCACTGCTGATAAGATGAAGATAAGGAAAGGATTGCGATGATTGAAGATATGGACAAGATACGATCTGCTTGGAGATATTTTAGAGATTATCTTGTGAATCTAGTTTCCTTATTGTTATCCTGTAATTCGTATATATATAGCTGATAGGTTTATCATTGTTGGATACGAGTTTTTCATAGCTTTTGTTTTAGAATTAAGAGCCTCAAGATTGTTCTTGTAATCCCTGCAATAGAGAAGTATTGCACGTCTGTTTGAGCCTGTTCAAACAGATTGGGGCTTGAGTTTGTAATCATTAAGCTATTGAAATCAATACACATACAGTTTGTTCAAATCCATTGTTCTGTTCATATAATCAAAGTGTTATTCCGCAAACTTCTTTGATTAAAGTTTTCTGTTCTTGATATATTGATCCTGTCAATAGACCTTAAAACTTATTTGGTCAGCTTATATGCAATTTGGGGAAAATAGTGTCATCTAAGTACATGGGAATTCTTGACATTCTCCAAAGAAAATTGTATATTTTTACAGATTGGTTCATATTATATGAATAATGTTTAGTCAAACATGACAATGTTAGCCCATTTAGGGGTCGTTTACTAAACGCTTACCTGATCGCTTACCAACTCACATTACCTTGTCGGATGAATATAACGAGAACCAAGAATCTTACCCGGTTAGGGCGAGGCAATGACGCCCGGTAAGTGAGTGTGGCGACTCTTACCCCGGTTAACACTTACCGGGTAAATTGTTGTGTAGGACAACGCTTTTGTGAGTTAAATCTTACCCGGTAAGCAAACGATAGTGTTAAATTTTCCCACACATTGGTTTTTTAACAAATAATTTGTTCTTTGGTATCAATGTATCTCACGTTTATGTTTAGATGGTTATTAGTTCATTGGTTGGTTCCTACAAGAAAAGTTTTATATTCACAATTTAATAAATTGTGAATCATTCACACAGATGATGATATCTTCAATATGCACTATGCACATTAATATATGCAAATGGAAGTCATTTTCAAGTAGTTGCATCCACAAGTGGCTTTGTCTTTGAAACATATGTAGAGCATGAAAAGGTAACTATTTTTCAATGTTTATCCATAAGCTAAATGCTATGCCAAAATACTTATGCGTTGAAGCTAGGAGAGTGCATTAGGAAACATGGGTTATGATATATTTAGTTTGGTATCTTTTATATGGTTTTCAAGACATCGATGCTGATTAGTTTTCCTTCTTTAGCGTTGCGGTTGAAAACTTAATTGTTAATAGCGTCTGATTTACATGTGTGTTTAAGGTATGAAGTTGGTATTTTTAAAAGTTATATGTGGAATTTTAGGTTCTATAAAATGGGATAGACAAGTCTTAAGACATTTTTAAAGGTTATATTTGAATTAAAGGTCAAGGTTTATTCAAATTTAGATTAATTAAAGAATAAGATCTAGAAAAACGATTAAATGTTGTGTGTGATAGATAAGGGAAGATGTGTTTAGTTTTTCTAACCAAATTTAGGTCCATATCACTATAGGCTTGATAAGTACTAGGTTTGACATTGTGTTCTCGAAGTAAACTTTATCATATATAATAATGATTTTAATTTCCATGGTTGGTTTTATAGTAGCTCTTATGGCTTACAAAAGGTCATAATCTGGTGATGCATAGATGGCCGTTTCAGTCTTTCATTAGATATGCAGATGAAAGCAGCGTGTGAAGTGTTCGTTGTTGGGCTGAATCTGGTGATTGAAAAGCTTTTGTTGATGGGAATGGTGAATTCGAACAACTTCAGGTGCAAGTATTTGATTGGCAACAATAGCTTGAATAGTTTCAAGTGTTACATTTCAACTACTTTTTATTGATTTATATTGTTATATTTTTATTACCTTTCTCTTCTATATAACCTTCCCACTTCCCTGCAACGCAGGGGTCAAAAAACCTAGTCAAAACCCTAATTTGTAAAAAAGGATGCACAAGATTCAATTTAATTGAAAAGCTCGGCACAAGGCCTTCGAAACTAAATCTCATACATCAAACGGAAGCTAAACAGGTCTAAAGCGTTCGACAGGAATACTCGCTTACACAACTGAGAATTTAACTAAGAAAGTAAAGCTACGTAAAGATAAACAAGATCTAAACTAGATCTTCAAGTCTCTAATCCTCGTGACATCTCACACATGACCTTTCCCCTTATCTACGGTGCCTCGAATCATCATGTCTACGATAGAAAAATGTTGAGGGTTAGACCGACGGTCTAGTGAGAACCCTCTATGGATTTTGCAAAACAATTTATATATAACACTTTTCAAAAAAATAAGATAATCATTCATAATCACATCACATTTACAAGCACATTTCGTCGCGTATACCACGACAACTCTATGGGCACATACCTCCCAAACTAGAGATCATTTGATATAAAATCAAACTTCTCAATGGATCAATTAATCAATATGTCTCTTACAATCACATGCATATCAATTAATTTTAAGGACATAAGCATTTAATCATTAACATAAATAGCTTATTCAACAAGATAAGTAACCGAAAACATTCTTCATACTTTGATGTGCATACAACACCCTTAGAAAGTTATCTTAGTAAGAAAACTCACCTGAATTGCAAACTCTTTTGACTCTACATTCTACGTAAAACCGTTGAATCGTTGAACCTCACGATCACCTATACCATGATCCCGTATCGAATTAATAACTCCAAAGTGGCTAAACATCCCTTAGAGATCCTATGAACAAGGTTTAACTTAAAACCTAGTTCCAAATTAGCTAAAACGGAAAACTCGAAAACGGCTCCGGTGCAAACGGCGGGTAACCCGTGGATAACACGCACATGACAATCTCGTGAGTAACCCGTGGATAATCCGCCGAAGCTACTGGAGCTCCAGACATGCACTAAAAAATCAACCATTAAAGCTCTCCAAAGGCCATTCAATCAATGATAAATCACCAATCTAAGCCCCATCAATCTTGATTACTTTAATAATCAATTATACTTTTAATAAATAACCCAATAACAAGGGTTCCATACAAGATTGAACTCAATCAATTCACCATTAATGGTGATTGAAGTAAGGAAGGGGAGATTTGGAGAGATGAAATTCCACTTCCCAGTAGCAATCCTAACTCAAAGAAGATCTAGAAATCAAGAATCATTGATAGCGGAATATTGTCCGTGCCACTCTGTAGCCACAATATCACCACAATGAGGATGCAAGTATACACCAACACTGGGATCGCTACCAATAATAAAGTGATAAATATATCGAGATCGTACCCACAGGGATTGGTTTCCAGAATTTCGAATACAGAGTTGAGAATACACTAATTTCAATTAGAGAAGAAGAAAATATTTTTGATGATTTTTAACAGTTAAATAAATAAAAAATAAATTAAAGCAAAGGGAATGGGTGTAAGCTTTCTCTTAAAACCAGGTAGTACACGAGTTTAGAAACTTCAGGTTATGGGATTATTTATAAAAACCCAAATCTCTCGAACCTACGTTTTTACAAAACATACCGTGAAGTTGCTACGAAGTCGTCGTTCCTACCAAATCGTAAGATTGCCGGTTTTACTAAGTAGACTTTAAAGAAAATCTCGTTCCACCGAGTATGGGGATTTATACCCAAGTCTCCCTGTGATATAAATCCCGACCGGCTTATTGAACCTTAGAAAACCATACAGAACCCGCATCTCTGCGTGGTTATCAAAGATTCTCTCAAACCTTTGTGCATCCCGTAAATCGTATTTCAAATCCGCCCATATCTGGGTCAAGATCTAATATTAACACATCAAAGTGATCATCTTATTATTGTTGAGATGAAGCTTCGATTTAACGGGACCAATCTTAAGATCCGAAGATAACGACAACACCCAAGTGTTGCCTACACGGTCTTAAGATGGACTTACACCCACACCCATTAAAGGGGTTTAGCCTAAAATAAAAGGCATAACAAATATTAAATGAACTACTACTTGCATAAAAAATAAATACGAAATATAAACTACAGTACGAGAAAAGTAAATACTGAGGCAATAAAACTACTAGCTAATAAAAACATTAAAAGAAAAATAACTAGAACACCTTTAAGCTCCTCCAAAGATGGAGGAGCTTGGTGATGGGTGGAGTAGAAGGAATGGTGCCGGTATTAAAGAAGCCAAAGGCTTCCTTTTATAGCAAAAAATGATCCATGGGTATTATCCATGGGTTTTCTATCATCCAATCAGAAGCCTCAACAATCTATTCCAATGAATGAGAATTTCCAGCACATGGCCACTTGCAGCTTGAAGCCTTATCTCTTCAGTGTCACCAAAAATATCTATATTAAGATCCTTCCCCTCAGTGGTGACACAGAGGGGTCTTCTGCTGTAAAAATATCTTAATCTTGGGCTGCTGTAGAGCTTTTTGGACTGCTTTCGGGATTTGGACTGATTTGTTGAGTTTGAGGTCGTTTTTCATCAAACTTGATCTTTTGGGTTTATCAAAACCTTTTAAAAACATTTTAGTCCAAAGAGAAAGAAAGAGAGCAAAGTGAGTATTAAATAGGGAAAAGTACACCAAAATGTATCCAACTTGTCACGTTTTATCATTGTATGTACTGAACTTTAAAACTTACCATTTAATGTACCGAACTTACTAAACTTTGCCATTGTATGTATCAGGTAACTTGTTACCTACAAATTGCTGACGTGTACAAGTTATTATCTGATGTGTAATTTTATTTTTTTATTTTTAAAAGAAGTAAATTACAAATTTGGTCCCTGAGGTTTTCTTTAGCAAAAATGAAAGAATAAGGGCCAAATTGTATTTAACCCATTTATCTACTCTCTACCTCTCTCTCTCTTTGAACCTGTATTATCTCCTTCTTCACCAAAAAAAAAGCTTAAGATTAAGTAAAATTGGGGCTTTTGTGAGATGGTAAAATTGGGGGGTTTGAACAAGTCGCCGGCCACGTCTCCCCTTAACCACCGTCTCCGGCCACACCACCCGTAACCACCGCGTCTCCATCGCCAGACTCGGAAACCGCCGGAACTAGATTCCGCCGGAAACCGCCACGATGGTCACCAACTCCATCACCAGACTCGGTGGTGGTGCCCTAATTCCGGCCACACCACCCCGTAGGCCGTAACCGCCACGAAGGTCACAAACTTTATCTCTACTCTCTCTATCTCTCTCTCCACCTTCCAGATCTGGCTAAATAGATCTGGGGGTTTTATTGATTTGGTGGTGGTTGGTTTAGAGGCAGCGGTGGTGGTGATGGTGGTTTGGAGGAGGCGATGGTGGTGGGTTGGACGATGGTGGTGATGCTGGTGGTTTGGAGGGTGGTGGCGATGGTGGTGGTTTTGAAGAGCGGTGGTGGTTTGAAGGGTGGTGGTGGTTTTGAAGGGCGGTGGCGGTTGTGGTGGTTTTGAAGGGCGGTGGCGATGGTAGGGGTTTGGACGATGGTGGTGGTTTGGACGATGGTGGTGATGGTGGTGGTTTGGAGGGTGGTGGCGATGGTCGTGGTTTTGAAGGGTGGTGATGGTTTGAAGGGTGGCGGTGGAGGTGGTGGTGGAGGTGGTGGTTTGAAGGTGGCGGTGGTGGTGAGGCAGTGGCGGTGGAGGTGGTGGTTTGAAGGTGGCGGTAGTGGTGAGGCAGTGGCGGTGGAGGTGGTGGTTTGAAGGCAGCGGTGGTGGTGGTGAGGCAGTGGCAGTAGAGGTGGTGGTTCTTCAAAAGAATGGCAAAACAGGTCCTTGAAACAATACCCAATTTGTAAATTAGAGGGACAAATTTTGTAAATTACTCAAATAAGACTTGGCATCCTACTTGGCATAAAAAATAATAAAATTACCGGTTACCTTCTTAGTAGGTAACCGGTTACATACAATGGCAAGTTTAACAAGTTCGATACATTAAATGGTAAGTTTTAAAGTTCAGTACATACAATGATAAAACATGACAAGTTGGATACATTTTGGTGTACTTTTCCCTATAAAATAATATACAAAATGAGGTTTTTAAACACTAAATAACTCTCAAAATAGAGAGTTATCCATCATTAAGATATTTCAACAAGATTTCTAACCCTAGATCATTCAACAATCTAGAAAATAAAGAACTACGGAGAATTAGAATGAATTTGATCATACCTTAGAAGCAATCTTCTTTCCAATGCAATACCCTCCAAAGGCTTCCTCCTCTTCTCTAACAATTCTCCCAAATCTTTCTATCTCTCTCTCACACACACACACACTAAAAGGGTTTTCTTTCAAATGAATTCCTTTTTCCCCTAAAATTTCTAGAAATTCAAACTTTTATACAAAAGCTTTTAAGCCCAAACTCTTCTTAAGCCTGAATCTTTTGTTTCCAAACTTGAAATTACAAGCCCAACTCATTAAACCAAATAAGACTAAATCTTCCCCGATTAACTAAATAAACATGATTGTTACATAATTAAATAATTAATCAAACAAAATCAACTAATGATGGAAAAATATAACTTCCTATATTAGTTACTACAATAAATGGATAATCATCATGCATGATTTACGTGAGAAATTAAATGAATTTAAAAAAAAGATACAAATACCCCTGCAGTCTTTAATTAGGAAAAATAAAAAAAATCTCATCAAGGTAAATCAATGGTTAAAATCGAGTACGTGATAAGTGTTAATTTATTACCACTTATTATAACACTTTTTATCCTTTTTATCTTTTATTTAGCCCATTTTTAGTTAATTAACGTCTTTAATTATATAATTATAAGCTTTTTATAATTGCGTCTAGTTTAGAATAAAACTTTAGTTTTTAGCTTAATTATAGCAATTATTATTATGTTTTACTTATGTTTCTTTTTTATAAATAAATTGTAGGAGATCGTCGATATGCCGAATTTATAGAGACGAACTTAATGAACCGGATCTCGGACTTTTTGAAGCGATTTTGATGGCAAACTTGGACCAAATTTGAAAGATTTGTTGGGCTAATTTCTACAAGATTAATGGACCAATTTTTAAAGACTTTTTGGTGAAGACTTGGAGCAATTTTATGGAGCATTCATGGACCAAGTTGGAGCTCCATTCTCTTGCAACCCATGGATCAACTAGTAGACCCATGGATTTATCCATGGGTTACATACCTTAGTCACCAAGCAACAATGGCATATAAATGAAGGTAGCTAGTGGATGAAAAACACACCACAACTCTTCCCATCTTTTGGGAAGAAACCAACACACTTTCTTTTGATCATCACTTGCTTGGTTGAGTTTCATACTTGATCAAGATTTCTAGCTAGCTACTCTCTTTTAGTTCTTCATTCTCGGGTTTCCTCTCGGTGAGGCCGAGTTCGGATCGTGTAAGCAAGGGGATACTTGGTTTTCATTCGGCTTTTGGGTACTTTTGGTAACATTGGTTGAATGCCCGAAAGCACTATCAAGTATCAACGTTAATACTAAATCCCGTTTCGTACTAATCAGTGTTCTTGTTCAATTATTGCTCATAGTTTTTGGTTATTATCTTGTCTCTTATAACAATTGTGATATTTATATATATTCATACGCATATATATATATATAGCTCGATAACTTTCTAATGTGATTTAATGTTCTCTTATATAACTGTGTTTACTTACGCGCTCGTAGTGTTAACTGGTCATTTTTCCAGTATACCTTTATCAACTGTTTTAATTTTCACCGGTCAATTCCAGTAACTGCACTTTATCAACTGTTTTAATTTTCACTGGTCAATTCCAGTAACTGCACTTTATCAACTGTTTTAATTTTCACTGGTCAATTCCAGTAACTGCACCTTATCAACTGTTTTAATTTTCGCATTTTATAGTTATTTCTGTCGTACTAACGTTCTCTTGTCCAATTAATTATTAGTTTAAAAATAGTCGTAAAACACACCCAAGCATGATAGGCTAATTTCATAGCTTGGGGTGTAAGGTTCAAGTTGGATTTTTAATATGGTAAAGAGGAAAAAGAAGTCTTTTATATAAACTCAGTTTTTGCCACTTCAAGTTTAAATGCCTCATTAAAGATCGTCCTTGGATTTTTACCGGTTAATCAGATGTACGAAAATGCGGTATCATTAAAGAGTATGTCTAATAATTAACTAGTAACAATCCAAGGACATGAAAATATGTTAGTCTCTTAAGGGACTACAATTGGCACTATCCCTGAAGTTGGTATCAGATCTAGTATCCCATTAAAGATTATAACTAATTATTTAACAATGAGTCAGATGCATGAAAATGTGTTAATCTTTCAGAGGTTACGTAAGTGCTGATTTTTAATACATCTTAACATTTCATTAAAGATTGCATCTAAACTCATCGATAAATAATTGGGCTATATGAAAATGTGATAACTTTTCAGAAGTTACTTGGATATCATTTCTGCATAATTGAGATTATTAAACTACTTCCTATCCAATTTACCTACTTTTATTCCAACTAAAAGACTTTACACCCCTGGCTCCTTTTTATAATTGTTCTCTTAAAGTAGCTCATAATCAACCAACCAACCAAAATACTTTTTCATCCAAACCCCATTTGAAGTTAACTTTCACAAAAACTGAATCTCGAAAGGTTGTTTTCACCGCTTCCCTGTGGGATCGATATCTGGTACTTGTACCATTTTATTACTTGTTTTTAGAAAAAACGATAGTAATTGGAGGTTTATACTTGGACCAAAGGTTACTTGTTTTATTTCTTTTGCACACCTGTTTTTGGCACCGCTGCCGTTCAATTAATAAAATAATTAAAATCATAAAAGAGCAGGGGGTCCTGAAAAGAAGCGAACAGTACGCAAGGGGTGTAACCATTCTATTGGGTGTATTTTAATCTTGGCCTATATACATATATATACAATCTTTATTCAAGTATTATCTTCCCACCAATGTAGGGTAAACCAACTTCAAACCACATGTCAAGATTAAGGAATATTCAAATGACATTGTGCCACATCATCTCCTCATGGTTGTTATTTTAAAGTTGATATTGACAAGCCCGTTTCTTGACATTTTTGGGCCCAAGGAGATATGTAAATAAGGGAGGTTCATAATATGAAAAAGATTATTAACATATTGTTTTTCTCATAAGAAATAACATTGAATTCAATAAATACTAATAATTAATGTAAAACCATTTTCGAAGTATTTTTTAGACGCAAAACCAATCATTAAGTATTTTGAAATTAATATTATCTACCAATATCAATTTTAACATAACATCGCCAAAAACATCCTATTAGATACTAATAAATTTGTGTATTTTATTTAATATTTTTTGACTGCTACAATATACTATAAAGTTTTGGGCCCCTACTATTTTTGGGCCTTGGGCGTACGCCTGGCCCGCCCTAGCCAAGGACAACATTGATATATTGATGGTGAATAGTAACTAATGTTACTAAATAATGGATCAAAGTAATCTTGGGCTCTTTTATCACTTACCCACAATATTTTCTCCTACTTATCTTGTGAAATAAATAGTTAGTTTTTAATTTTATGTTTTGCATGATATTTAACTGTGCTTTAAAATCCAATTTTTTACCATTTTGTTGATCTTGATTCCAAAAATGGTTAAAGATTTGAAAAGTATCATTCACTCTTTTATGTATAATCGTCTTTTTCGAAACTAACATCTTCAAGATTTGGAGAATAATCAAACATCATGTTGCTAAGTCATCACCCTTGGTTTCTCTTTTAATTTGCACTATTATTTTTACCATTGGGTTGCTTTTGATTCCAACCATGGTTATAGATTTCAAAAATCTCCTTATCACTCGTTTAGGCTGTACGCACCGGGTACTTGGGTTGGCAGCGGGCTTAACCGCCGAGCCCGGTGGATGGGGAATTTGGCCATAATAGCCTATTCTCTCTCCTCAATGACAAAAGTAGCCTTCTCTCTCCCGTTTTTGCAAAAATGTCACTCGACTTCGTGACCACCACTTCGTGACCACGCGATGGACCAGAATTGTAAGAAAATTTGTTCAAGTCACGAAGTCAGCTATGTGGTCAATACGTGACTACGCGACCGCCACGTGTCAGGATATTAGTCGACCAAAAAAAATCGCGAACTCACCTTTACGTGACTACGTGACAGTCGCGAAGTCAACCAATTGCCTAGTTCGTGACCGCGTGACCAAGGCTAACGTACAAATCGCGAAGTCGCGAAGTTGGGGATTACGTGACCTCGTGACCAAGACAAAAAAGTGAGCCCGTGACCTTTCTGACAAGTCGCGAAGTCACGAGATTATCAATCTCGTGATTTTTCAAATCTGCCTCTTTCTTTGCATGCATGAATAGTATCACCCGTGAGTTTTTTTTTAATTTTGAAAATTAATAGATGTTTATAGGTTGTACACGTGTCGATGTGGGATTGGGGTAAATGGTATCACATGGATTGTGTTTGTTAATGGGGTTGTGTTTCTTTAGAGGAAGCAATGTGTTAGCAATATAAATATAAGAGGGGACCATTTGAAGAATGTGTTAGTTTATTTGGAAGATTAAAAAAGGAGAGGGGAGCATAGTTGTATTTGTTTATTTGAAAGATTAAAAACGAGAGGGGAGCATAGTTGTATTTGTTTATTTGAAAGATTAAAAAACGAGAGGGGAGCATAGTTGTATTTGTTTATTTGGAAGATTAAAAAACGAGAGGGGACCGGATTTGAAGAAGGTGTTTCCTTGGGTTTGTTTATTTGGAAGATTAAAAAACGAGAGGGGACCATTTGAAGAAGGTGTTACGAGGATTAATAGTCATCAATGGTAAGTTAATGTTTCGTTTATGTATGTTTATCTACTGAATGTTTATGTATGTTTCGTTTATGTATGTTTATCTAGTGAATGTTTATGTATGTTTCGTTTATGTATGTTTATCTAGTGAATGTTTATGTATGTTTCGTTTATGTATGTTTATCTACTGAATGTTTATGTATGTTTCGTTTATCTATTTATATACATTTTATGTATTAAACATAAATTTTCAACTTACCGTTTCAAATATTCTTATAAAGTTGGTTTATATATATTATGGTCTTTTTTCTTTTAAAATATTCAATGTTTCTCACCTACTAAAATTAATAAAGTATGGAACAATTTTGTATTTGATGCCAATTTTGATAATAAGTTGTTAGTAAAATTAGATACTCATTTCAATTTTTAAAAAGTTAGACACAAGTTTTATAACGTTTTATAAAGTAGAAAGACTAAAATTAAAAGTATTGAAACTAGAAGGGGTAAAACGTAATTATTTTCACTATAAATAGAATACCTTTCATCCTTCAATTCCACACAAGTTTTCAACTATTCATCTTATTATTTTTCCAATTCTTATACCACTAAGAATGGCTTCCTCTTCAAACCCAAACCCGTCTGAAACTATGCCCAAGAAATTGAAACAATCTATCATTGAAGCTGAAAAAGAGATCAAACTTTTGACGAAGAGGGGCCAACATTGGATGGGTTGTAAGGAATTTAACCAAGAAGAAATTGAAAAAAAAGAAGAGAGCTATAAAAAAGTTACAAAAAGAAATTGGAGACCTTCAAATACATAATCAAAAAACAGATCAAATGTATGAAGGTCTTAAGTTGGAGATCATGGAAAAAAAATTGGGTTCAGAAATGCAAATTTCTTTACCCAAACTAGATAAATTAGGATTCTATGTTAGTTTATTTTATGTATGTTTTATTGTATTTTATGCATGTTTTATTGTATTTTATCTATGTTTTGTTTATGTAGTCAATGTTGTAATTTATGTTAAGTTTAATTTATGTTAAATTTGTACCATACGTTTCTAATTTATGTTTTATTAAGCCTTACGTGTTAAACTAAATTATGCGTTTCTAATTTATGTTTTATTAAGCCTTAAGTGTCCTCACATGTTTAATCGAAATTATGCGTTGTAATAGCCCTTAATTATATAAGTGTTAAATTAAATTATGCGTATAAAAATTCTATATCTATAAAAATTAATAAGTAGGTATTCACAATTGTAAAGGTAAAAAAATAAGAAGTTGTACAAGTAAATATATATATATATATATATAAATTGAATATGAAATAAACATGTGTCCTCACATGTTTAATCAAAATTATGCGTTGTAATAGCCCTTAATTATATAAGTGTTAAATTAAATTATGCGTATAAAAATTCTATATCTATAAAAATTAATAAGTAGGTATTCACAATTGTAAAGGTAAAAAAATAAGAAGTTGTACAAGTAAATATATATATATATATATATAAATTGAATATGAAATAAACATGTGTCCTCACATGTTTAATCAAAATTATGCGTTGTTAGTCAAATCGAGGGGCGTATTCACTACAAACACTCAAGTGGGGTTTAAGGAGGTAGCCTATAAAATGGTAGCCGAATGAGAATGGTTTTTTAAATGCTATTGCGTTACTATTCTCACCGCCCCTTGTGTGGACTAGTGGAATTACCGAGTGGTTTGATGGGTCAACGTCACTAATTTAAAATTAACTATGTATTCACAATCCTAATTAGGGTATAAAACATTATGTTTCCAAGTAAATTATTAACTAACATGTGAGTATTCACAATCCTAATTAGGGTATAAAACATTATGTTTCCAAGTAAATTATTAACTAACATGTGTCCTCACATGTTTAATCGAAATTAATAAATGTAATAGCCCTTAATTATATACGTGTTAAATGAAATTATGCGTTGTTAGTCAAATCGGGGGGCGTATTCACTACAAACACTCAAATGGGGTTTAAGGAGGTAGCCTATAAAATGGTAGCCGAATGAGAATGGTTTTTTTAAATGCTATTGCGTTACTATTCTCACCGCCCCTTGTGTGGACTAGTGGAATTACCGAGTGGTTTGATGGGTCAACGTCACTAACTTAAAATTATTAACTATCTATTCACAATGTTTAATCGAAATTAATTTTTATAATACCACTTAATTTTTAACGGGAGTTTTAAATTTTTATAATACATGTTAAATTAAATTATGCGTATCTAATTTAATTTTTATTAAGCCTTAAGTGTTAAATTAAATTATGCATTTCTAAATTATTAACAATCTATTTAGAAGTGAATATAAATTAATATATATTAATTGAAATGAATATAAATTTAAATCAAATTATATGTATAATTTACACATACGAATATATATTTTGATGTTTTTTTAACTATAACAATGTTAATAAATTTACAGGATTTGAACTTTCAAGAGGCTTCATTGACTGTCTCAACGAAGATCGGTTACGTAAACACTATTCGTGAAAAGTTAAATAGAAATAGACTAGCATTGTTTTCACAGACTTGTTTTGGTAGGTGGTTATCGCTTACAGATGATTCTGTTGACCCGGCACTTGTCCATATTTTTTTACAACTAGAGATATTCCCGGAAAATCCCGACCATGAAACTTGTTATTTTAAGGTCGGGAGTAGTTCACCTACACTTCGTTTTGGGCCGGAGGAGTTCTGTCTTATAACGGGACTTCGTTTCGGACCCGAACCGGTGCTTCCCGAAGTTGTAGGGGATAACTCTTTCCTTCCTAGAGTATTTGGAACCAGGAGGTTGAAAATTCAAGATGTAGATGCCATGGTTCTATCGTTAGGGGGACCTAATGATCATCTTACAGACGAGGACGCTGTCCGAGGTTGTCTTCTAGCCTTGGTTGAACTATTTTTTTATTGGTTGGAAGAAAAGTTTACCTGTTAAGGCGATCTTCATACGGGCCATCGAGAATCTGAATACATGGAACACTTTTCCGTGGGGATCTTATATTTGGAGTATCACGTACGGACAAATGCACCGTGCGATTGAAAAAAGGAAATCCGATGGGAAAAAGATGACACTCCACGGGTTTTTGTTCGCTTTCAAGGTTAGTAAAATTAAATCGATATATTATCGTCGAACTATTGTGACGTTTGCTAACTTATGGTCGTTATTTTATTGTGATACCCAGATTTGGATTGTCGAGACTATCCCTGCATGTACTGCTTATTTTGAATATATGGACAGATTACCCAGGGCAGTCAGTTACGACAAACCTCATAGGATTCTTAGACAGAATATATTAGATATTATTGCTGTGGTAAGTTGACATTTATATCTACATACATTATTGAATATTTTTATGTAAAAAAACAAGCAAACATTTTAATACTTAAACGTTTGAACATATAGGTGAATAGTGGTGCTGGGACACCTCCAGAGGCTAGGCTCAAACCTTCCGTCGAAGAAAGGTGATCGGAATGGTATAGACAGAGCATGCGATATATTAGACGCATGCGTCGAGGCGGCGAGGAGGTAGACGATAGCGAATTGGATAGCTCTGATGATGCACCCGTAACACACTCTGTAGATCATAACCAAGGTTGGGGTGCGTCGGGTAGCCAATCTGACCAAGGGTGGGGGGCAACTAACCAAGGTTGGGGTGCGTCGGGTAATGAATATGGGCAAGGGTGGGGGCCGTCGGTTAACCAATCCGATAACCAAGGGTGTGGGGTCGGGTAGCCAATCTAACCAAGGGTGGGCGGCCGCACAACCAATATGGGATAATCGGTGGACCCAATTCACGGATTGGAGGGACAATATGCTACCGCAATTCGTAGACAACAGAATTGCGCATTATCACCAGCAACATCAATGTTGGCCACCCGTTGAACAACCACAACAACAACAACAACAACAACAACAACCACAACAACAACAACAAGAACAACAACCAGGATGGTTTGAAAATCAATGGAATACAATCGGACAAACAAATTTGGATGACATTTTTAATGCTCTCGCCTCCCGACCACCGGTAATATATATATATATATATATATATATATTACATATATAATAAGTTAAATATTGATATCTTTGTTTTATATGTATCCTTTATTTTTTTATGAAGGTGATAAATCAGGGATTTATGGAGAGCACCCACGATGGCGCCAGCACTTCCACCCCCGATCAAGAACAACAACAGTTACGGAGGGGGGACCGTATTCGAGGTGGGGGCCATATGATCAGTCTCCATGGACGGATCTCCCGGATACTACTCCCGGTCCTTTACGTCACCAACGTAGGCAGTAGTCAGCCTTGCATGGCGTTTTCATATGTAGTATAAGTAGTAACTACATTTTAGTATGTTAAAGTATGTTATTTTCTAAACTCCTGTATGTAACAATATTATGAAGCAATTTAAATTATTTCCGATTAGATTTGTGTCTCATATTTTTCGATTCAAATTTACGTATCTTATTTAATTATATGTATATTTGAAATATCGGTTGGAACACATCGGTTTCATTGATGTAAAGCAACATAACATAGTTAAAAAGAGGGTTTAGGGTTATATGGATATTTGACACTAACATAATTATATGGATATTTGACACTAACCTAATTTCATAAATTATATGGATATTTGACACTAACTTAATTAGGGTTTAAAATTAGGGTTCCAATTACCATGTTTAAAAAAGAGGGTTTAAATTAGGGTTTCATATAATAAAATGTTTATATATATCGTAACCCTAATTAGGGTTTCATAACACTAACATTATATATTTTTAAAAATAATATTAAAATTATATGTTTCTATATATCCTAACCCTAATTACGTATCTTATTTAATTATATGGATATTTGAAATATCGGTTGGAACATAACGATTTCATTGATTGAAAGCAACATAACATAGTTGAGAACAAGCCCTAAAATAACAACATAACATAGACCCCTTTTTGGCTAGAGTTACAGACACGGTTTAAAAGTTAAGATCAATGTTTGCATCAACATTTAAATCAAAAGTTTCATGTCTATAACTTTGTTGGGTGTTGAGATTCTCCTGCATGCCAGACGCTTGTTCCCTTCACACCTGTGATGGTATATTGGCTGTACAGAGGTTGCGGGTATGACCGTACTCTTGACAACGACTACATCTGGGAGTTGTGCGATCCTCCCCAACCGAAGGGATACGGTTATGGTCGCCCCATCTACCGGGACCCTTTGGTTTGATGAGAGGGGGTTTTACTGTCATAAGTCGGTAATCCGATGGAACAACCCACGTTTCAGGCGGGCCAGCCGGTTGTATGACCTCGGCGTACGTTGACTGAAGTTTAATTGTCTTGAAGTACTCCTCTGCAAGATGGTTGCAATCTGGTAGCCTAACATAGTTTGCAACGGCGATTCCATGACTACAAGGTAAACCAGATAGTTGCCATTTCATGCATTCACACTTAGAGTTATAGAAGTCAACAGTTGGATTTCTCTTCAAGTCTATTACTTCAAATCGACCGTACCCAATTTCACGCACGGTCCAGTTTGCCGACTTTATCTTCCTCCTTTTGACAATTTGCTCCGGTATCTTTGCAAGAACACCATTCCATTTCGCTGTCATTAAAACAAACATTTTGTGTTACTAAAAAAGGTATATAAAGTTAAATTACAAAAAGACCCACCATTCCATTTTTTACCTGCAACTTTCCGACGTTCCGAGAACCACTCCTGCTGAGATTCGCGAAAGTAATCAAAAAGACCGACGATGGGTAGCTTTCGAGCAAATCGGGACATTGCGTTAACCGACTCGGCATGGTTTGAGGTCAATATGTTGTAACGTTTTCCTGGAAAATATGCGTTCGACCACTTATCCGGCCCAAGCTCGTCCAAAACAGATGCCCCATCTGGTATAGCGGCCCGTAGACACAACATTCTTCTCTCGAAAGTCTCAGCTGTGTACGCTCTACAGGTCTTCCAAAACATCTTCTTTTGATGCTTCACCCTTTTGTCCCTGGCTTTTACGTTCATCATTAGATGGCGACAACACAGGGCATGGTGGGATGTCGGGAACACTGTTTCGATGGCGTATTTTATTGACGCAGCCCTATCGGATATAAAAACCAACCCTTCAATATCCCCAACACATTCCTTAAACATAGACAGAAACCAGGTCCATGTCTCGTTGTTCTCAGACCTACCAACTCCGAAACTGATAGGAACACATCGGTTGTTTGCGTCCATACCAACGGCTAGGAACATGGTGCCCAAGTAACGCCCTTTCAAGTGAGCACCGTCTATCACAACGACGGGACGCAAATTCCTCTGGAACGTGCGAATCTACATAATTACAAGTATAATTAGAATATGAGAAATAGTTTTAAAGTGCATATTATATAAACATTTAGTGTACGTACCGAAGTTCCAAATGCAGCAAAACACATCGTAAAGCGCCTTTCACTATCTGTCCTTATCCGGGTTATGGTACCAGGATTATGGAGCTCCAGGTTATAGAAGTAACCTGGTAGTCGGGTAAATGATTCTGCAGGGGAACCATTTATCATACACAGTGCAGCAGCCTTCGCACGCCACGCTTGCCAGTACGAAATATTTACTTTCAGATTTCGTTTAATGTCGGTCACAATATCTTTCCCACGTAGTGTCCTGCTACTATCCCGCAACTGAGGTACAATTATGTGACCCAACACTCTTCTATTGGCTTGGCGATGACTGGAATGCAGCTGCATCCTTGAACACGTGTGATTGTCGTTGATCTTTCGTACCACGAACATACCAGTAGATCCGACACTCACCGCCGTCATACGCCATTGGCAGTGAGTGTCGTATATACAAATAGCCTCGTATCTAGTTTTTGAAGATCTCTTCACTTTAAACTGAAAACTCTCCTCAATAAACTTTAAGCTGAGCGCGAGGATCATTTCTTGTTTGGTTTGAAAAACATCTGCCTCACTGATTGCTCGACTTCGAGCATACGGAACGTGTTCTTCCTCCACGATTGGCTCCTCGTCGACGTCTGGAAGGAGTGGCGGCCGAGCGAAATAATCATTTCTGCCTGCATATGATGTAATTGGAGGACTTTCCGGTTGAGTTTCGGTTGAGTTTCCGGTACTACCTCTTCGTCGGAATCAACCCCAGGTAGATGCAAAACATGATTTTCATCAACCTCCGCATCATAATCATTTTCTTCAAAACAATATGCATCATCGTCTTCTTCTGATTCTTCTTCTTCATCACCATCTTCTTCATCTTCTGCCCCTTCGTCTTCTATCTCCGGAACACCAGCAGATGTACTACCCTGGTTTTGCTGGACAACAGGATAGTGGACAGACACAAAAATTGTTGCCGGTCTATTTACACTAGCAGCAAACGCTAAGTAACTATAAACCGTTTGATCAGAATTTAACTCGAAAACTTGCCTATTATACAAGTAACTAAGCTTTGTGATGCCGTAAGAAGGGTCTATACCACATTTACTTTGAACACAACTAAGCAACACACGAGTGTTGAATCGTCGGTAGCACCTTCACTCGATGTCCGGGTTCATTAGAAGTATACACCCACTTTTCATTATTTTGCTCCCACCACCCTCCAAAACGAATCAGTAATTTAACTAATGTATCACTCATCTTAATGTCTCTCAGATTTGAATGAAACATACTTGATATGTATGTTCTTATATAATGTTTACCAACTATGTATGTATCAAGAAGTCAAAAAGTTGGTGACTTCGTGACTTCTTGACTTCGTGACTTCTTGACTTCTTGACTTCGTGACTTCTTGACTTCTTGACTTCGTGACTTCTTGACTTCTTGACTCCGTGACTTCTTGACTTCGTGCTATCTCAATTAGGGTTTTTTTAATTTAGGGTTTATATTTGGTATTATTTTTTTAATTAGGCTCTAAATATAATTAGGGTTTCATATAATTATATGTTTGTATATACACTAACCCTAATTAGGGTTTTAATGACACTAACCCTATATATTTTTTATTAACTAATACGTAAACTATATGTTTCTATATATCATAACCCTAATTAGGGTTTTTTTTTAATATTAGGGTTTTAATATATAGACTAAGCCTAATTAGGGTTTTTTAGCTAGTTAGGGTTTTAATATATACACTAACCCTAATTAGGTTTTTTAATATTAGGGTTTCAATATATACACTAACCCTAATTAGGGTTTTAATGACACTAACCCTATATATTTTTTATTAACTAATACGTAAACTATATGTTTCTATATATCGTAACCCTAATTAGGGTTTTTTTTAATATTAGGGTTTCAATATATACACTAACCCTAATTAGGGTTTTAATGACACTAACCCTATATATTTTTTATTAACTAATACGTAAACTATATGTTTCTATATATCGTAACCCTAATTAGGGTTTTTTTTTAATATTAGGGTTTTAATATATAGACTAAGCCTAATTAGGGTTTTTTAGCTAGTTAGGGTTTTAATATATACACTAACCCTAATTAGGTTTTTTTTAATATTAGGGTTTCAATATATACACTAACCCTAATTAGGGTTTTAATGACACTAACCCTATATATTTTTTATTAACTAATACGTAAACTATATGTTTCTATATATCGTAACCCTAATTAGGGTTTTTTAATATTAGGGTTCTATATGTAAATAATATGTTTCTCTTCACCCCCATTTTATAGTCAGTTCTGGGACCTGTACTCGACTTCGTGACCTGTACTCGACTTCGTGACCTGTACTCGACTTCGTGACCTGTACTCGACTTCGTGACCTGTACTCGACTTCGTGACCTGTACTCTACTTCGTGACCTGTACTTGATTAAGTGATGACTTTGTGATCGTCCCTCTTATTTAAATGGGTTGCCTTTTGGGAGTCTATACATTTTCAATGGCTTCTTCTTCCAACATACCGACGCCATCTGACGAGGAACCCCCCTATGTGAAATGGCCAGAGGTGATAACTGAAGAGATTAAAGATGAGTTAAAGAGGGCCAATGGGCGTATGAAAGATTGCGGCATAAGAATGATCGACCTTTCTAATAAACAAGCGGTGTTTCAAAATAGGATTGACGAGGCTAGGGTATGGATCCACAATGCAAATGAACAGATCACGAAGAAGGAAAAGTGGGTCGTTGATACAAAGCGAAAAATCGAGAAAAAGGAGAAAAAGATATGGGATGATGGAGTCGAAAAATGGAATCTCATTAAAAAACAAGAAGATCTTATGGAGAGCGTTGAACATGTTTCAGAATTTATATAAGAAGCTAGAAAACGATATCCCCAGTACCTTAAAGACGAAGGTTATTGAGATAGATGAACGTTCCATTAATTTTCCGTATAAGTTATGCATCTAGTTTTCTGTATTTGTTTATGGATGTTTGAAATATATGTTATTCTAGTTTTCTGTAATAATTCATATTGTACCTCCTTTGGATGTAATGTAATGTCGTACATTTTTCACGTGATTGAAAAAGCCTTTCAGATAGTTCACGTGATCCTTTCAGCCTCTTACAGACGTTTCAGCCTTTTACAGACGTTTCAGCCTGTAAAAAGCAAGTAGTAATTGTGGTTGAGTAGCTACAACTGGTTATAAATAGGAGGTAAGTCATTAACCAATACATCACAACTCTCATAAACTTGTTTCATATTTTTTAGTTTACTCTCATTTCATCTTTAGACTTCCAACTGCAACTGAAATGGCTTCTTCTTCTACAAACCCCGTATACTTCACTGTTAAAAATGACAAACACATAAGTGACAATGGTGTTTTGGTAAGCATTTCTGAATCTTCATTCTTCTAAATCTAGCATGTTTTATTTACAATGTTGAACATTTGTTTTTCGGTTAAAAATATTACAGATCATCCCCGCTCCATTTGTGACCATGTGGAACTTAACGACACATTGTGACATACTAATCCGGAATGGGAATGTGTGTTTCAATATGACGATGATGCCCATTGCTCCCGGACATGTTATCATCTCTGGCAAGTTAGGACAAATGTTGCGCGAGTACAAGCTCGACAAGGCCGACTGGTTGAAGCTGACACTCGTTCATGATCGACCAACTTTTGGGCCGTTAAAGAAGTTCGAACATATGTTTGACATCGAGGAGATGTGATATGTTGTTGATCAAGGGGTTGATGAACAACCACTTTGTAGTTTCCTGTTGTAGTTGTTTGATCTAATAACTGTTATTTCTTTTAAATTACTGTATCAACAATGTTATCATGCTTTCAATGAAATCATCCCCCTTTTATGTCCCCTGTTAAGTGTAGTCACCTCCTAAATCGTCTCCATCATTTCTCCGATTGACGTGCCTCAACTACCCTATAAATATGGTGGCTCATGAAGTTAAACTTCACAACTTAAAATATCTTATACCTTTCCTCAAAACTTGTAATTTTCTTTGTTAATCACTTCAACTTAAAATGGCTGGAACTTCTCGTCCATCCTCTTCTACATACCCCCCTGTAGGTTCTCAGGTCATGCCCCAAAAAATTCGAGATACGATTTCGAAGACTGAAGTGGCCATTCAGGGTGCAAATCAAGAATTGCAAACTAAGCATCAAGAACTGAAAACCTTAGAGGTGTCCATCGCCGAAAGGAAAAAAACTATACGAGAGTTGAATAAAGAAAATCGAGCAGATGAAGCAAAGGCAGAAGAGATCAGAGCTTTTATCCCGGACATTGAGGAATTCATCTTTGATAGAGGTCGGTTTATTGAGGAGTTGAAAGAGATCTATCCAGAAGATAACTAGGGTAGGTTGTTTTAACCTCTAATGGTTAGTGTAGATGCACTGTATCTGTTGTTGTTTCCCTAAAATGTGCATCTCAACTATGTTATCATGCTTTTAATGAAATCCTTTATCTTTAATGTTGAAATCCTTTGTCATTTATTTAAGTTTTATGTTGTGGATTGAGCGGCATCCATTACATTTCAGACAAATCGGTATAAATAGGGGGTTTCCCATATGTAATTATATGTTCCTATATACACTAACCCTAATTACTTTTATATTAATTAGGATTTAAATAAAAACTAAATGTTCCTATTTTCGTATAATTTTATAACAATAATAAAAATAATACTAATAATTATTAAACTTAGTTTTTTGATTAAAGTTACATGATATAATTACAACCACAAATTTAAATTACTAAATTCTGAAATAACAACTAATAAAATAAATACTGATAACTCACGAACTCTAAAGTCATACATTAAATATTGAAGTCATACATTAAATAATATGAACTCATACATTAAATATTGAAGTCATACATTAAATAATATGAACTCATACATTAAATATTGAAGTCATACATTAACTAATTTTCTATCTGATGTAAAACAGTTGAGCAACTTCAAGTTCTAAGTGCGACGCGTTAGGGGAACTCATTAGGCTTCCCATAAATGTATACCCGTCGGCGAGTTACGACGGTCCAAATACTTCTTAGAAATAAACCCTGTCCCTAGATTCGATGCTGCAAGTCCGAGTAAAGAAACACAACCCGATAATGATAAATCCTACAAATGCCAACCATTAATTTTATACTATTTTAAAACATATAAAAATGATGTTTGGCATTTGGCGGGTCGTATATCATGTTGTCTTTCTTTAATCGGACTCGCAACAACGAATGTAGGGACAAGGTTTATTTCTAAGATGTATTTGGACTGTTGTAACCCGCCGACAAGTATATATTTATGGCTAGCCTAATGAGTTCCCCTAACGCGTCGCACTTAGCTGAAGTTGCTTACCCGTTTGCCATTAGATACAAATTTTTTTATTCAGGAAACGGCTATCTATGCTAAGTAAACAAAAAAACCGATAACGTAAACTTAAAAAAATAACAAATAAGTCTTCGGAGTCACTCGAGCCGCCTCCAACAATCCGCATCCAACGCAGTTTCCTTAAACACATTTAAACACAACAACTTCAATATACCAAAAGTAATCTTTATTACAAAAATAGACTTTTCAGCACCTCTCATCCCCTCATTTCTTTACTGACTTTACTCCTCTCATCCCCTCATTTCTTTAGCTTATGTATACTGAAGGAATCAAGGTAAAGTCCAAAAAAATCACGAAATCACGAAGTCATAGACTTCGCGACTTCGTGACTCAGGGTATGTATACCACTAAGACTTGGTCACGGGCTCACTTTAGCCTTGGTCACGGGCACACTTTTTTGCTTGGTCACGAGGTCACGTAATCCCCAACTTCGCGACTTCGCGATTTGTAGCCTTGGTCACGTGGTCACGAACTAGGAAACATCGCGACTTCGCGATTTTTTTTTGGTCGACTAATATCCTGACACGTGGCGGTCGCGTAGTCACGTATTGACCACATTGCTGACTTCGTGACTTGAACAAATTTTCTTACAAATCTGGTCCATCGCGTGGTCACGAAGTGGGAGTCAAGGAGTCGAGTGACATTTTTGCAAAAACGGGAGAGAGAAGGCTACTTTTGTCATTGAGGAGAGAGAAATGGCCAAATTCGCCAAATTCCCCGGGTTGAATTGGTTTGGGTGCGCAACAAGGTAAACCGGCGGGTTGGGAGTGGAATCGGGTTGGGAGAGCCGTTGTCAAACGGCTCTCTCCCAACGTATATATATATTTTTTTAATTTTTTTTCTTTTTCATTTAATACCTTCTATATATATATATACCCTCCATACACAACATATACACATACCCAACCAAATTTCTTCATCCTCCAAATTACACAAATTCAATCATCCTCCAAATTACACAAATTTCTTCATCCTCCAACCAAATTTCTTACACAAAACAACCATGAATCCAAACACGTCGGTACGAGGAAGAGGTTCACGTGGTGCCGGTGGTTCGCGAGGTGGTTCACGAGGAAGAGGTTCGAGAGGTGGCGGTGGTTCGGGAGGTGTCGGTGGGTCGGGATTCGGCGGTGGGTCGGCATTCGTCGATTACGCGAACCACGAACCGTATATACCGCAATTTGACGCTCAACAACAACCGCCGTTGATACCGCATTTTGATACACAAAACGCCGGTTACGGAACCGGTTATGCGCCAAATTTCTTTCCTTACCCTCCAAATTACTTTCCCACCCAATTTTCTAATACGGCCTTTCCCACCCACTACGGGACATCCGGTGTCAATACGGATTATAACCGCGGAAATACGGGTTACCCCGATTTCGTACCTCGTGAAACGGCCTCGGGTTCCGATTCAAGCGAAACACATTCGTATGTTCCGGAAACCCAACGGTTGCCAACTGAAGGTTCCGCTTCACCCGAGGCCGAACCCGAGATTTTCCCTGAAAAACCGAAACAAACCTTCCCCACCCGCGCAACTGCAAAAAAATGGACACCCGAGGAGGAAGTAGCGTTATGCCAGGCGTGGATTAATGAGTCCGAGAACCCCGCATCCGGTAACGCGCAAAGATCTAGTATATTTTTTTCGTTAATTTGTTAAGTTATTCGTTAATTTATTCATTAATTTTTTTGTTAATTTATTTGTAATTCAATTTTGGAAGTCAATCGAGCGGTCGTTTTACGCCCGACTTCAAGTCGCCCCGTACAGAACCCACCACCAACTGACTGCAAAATGGAAGGCGATGAACAAAAAAATCATGGCCTTCAACGGAATATACAACCAAATAATGAACAATAGGCCTAGCGGAGAAAGCGACGTCAACCTTCTAAAAAAGGTTCGTTCCCAATACCAAATGACGGAGGGCGGTGCTTTCCCCTTCGAAAACTGTTGGGAGATAGTCCGTCACAGCCCTAAATGGGCTGCAGTTCCGTTAATGTCCGGTGGGTCTTCGTCTCGCTCAACAAAACGTACTCGCACGTCCGGGTCTTCCGACGCTCACTTTGGTCAAGATTCCGACGAGGTCGAGGTTCCGCCACCTAAACGACCCGTAGGTCGGGGCAAGGCGAAAAAGGCCCTTAGAGGGGGGCCAATCTTCCACCCCCACGACCGAACTGTATGAGTCGTGGGACCGCAATTTGGCGGAAAAAATGGAGTACAAGATGAAAAAACTTGAACTCAATAAGCAAATTGCGGACCTCGAAGAAAAAAAACTCCAAGTCCAACTATATGCGCAATACGAGCAAGACTGGTTGTTCTGCAAAACCCCGCATGACCACCTTTCGGGTTTGGAGTTGGAAGCCGTGTTGCAAAAAAAGGTTGTACTAAGAGCGAGACACGACTTCAAGTTTTAGTTTATTTATTTTCGTATTTTTTTAGTTTATTTTTTTCGTAATTTTTTTAGTTTACTTAATTTTAGTTTAGTTAATTATGTAACTTTTATTAATATTAGAATTTTTAACTTATTTTTAACAATATTATTTATTTAATTATATTATTTAATTAAATAAAATAAATAAAATAAATTGAAAAGTGAGAGGGTTGGGAGGGTTGGGTGTGTGTTGTAGAGGGTTATGGGAGGGTAAAGAGAGGGTTGACCAAAAGCTGATGTGGCAGCTGATGTGGCATTCAAAAAATGAGTGGGTTGATTGGGTTCAGTGGGTTGGGTGCGTGTAGCCTTATGTTACCATCTTCTTCTTCTCAACTATAACCTTCCCACCAATGTCAAATGATGAAACACAACTCTATTTCAATATTCGAGAATAATGAAACCATATTTTACCAAGTTATAACCCTTGTTTTTTTTAGTGTTTCACTATAATTCTATTATTCGATTGGTTTTGATTTCAACCATGGCTACAAATTTTAAAGGGGATATTTCTCCAAAATGTATCAAACTATACTCAAAAAGTTATTGTGTGTATTCACCTACCAAAAATGTTTTTTGATGTATCAAACTTTTTTTTTCCTTCTATTATGTTACAAAATGACTTGTAACCTGTTGAGCAAGTCACCTCCACCTTTGCCGTTGTCGGGAACCACCATCGCCGCCGGAACCACTGACACACTCACATCCACCATCACCCATCGCTACCCACCTCCGCTATCCTCCACTGCCACCCACCTCCACCGTTGCTGCCACCGGAATAACCCAGGTTCACACCTCCACCGTCACCGTCATCACCGTCGCCACCACCATCACCGTCGCCCATCACCATCGAACCACCGCCCATCACCACCACCATCACCATCGAACCACCAGCATCATCATCACCATTGAACCATCACCGCCATCATCACCGTTAAACCGCCACTATCACCATCATCATCGAACTGCCACCGTCACCATCGACCCACAGCCACCCAAAACCACCATCCCCACCGCCAAGAACCTCCTGCCATCGTCACTAACTACCGGTAACCGGTTGTGTAGGTCACAATACACATAATAACAAAAAAGTAAAGCTTGATACATCAAAAAGCATTATTGGTTCGTAGGTACACAATAACTTTTCGGGTATAGTTTGATACATTTTGGAGAAATGTTCCCAATTTTAAAAGCATCTGCCACTCTTTTATATAACCATCATCTTCATCCAAAATATCATCTTTTGGGGTTGAGTATGCGTTCACTGCTTGCTATACTCAAAACCATTTAATAATCCACAACCGGTTGGTAAAACTCTGTTTGAACTTATTAATAAAAGAATTACTATCATCAATTATTTTCATAATTTTTGGATGCAGGTGCTTTATGTTAAATGACAAGAAAGCTTTTGGAAAGTTCAACGCTAAAGCCATCAAGCTAATCTTCATTGGTTATTCTCAGACATCCAAAGCATATAGGGTCTATAACATAAGGACAAAAATAGTGTTAGAAAGTGTAAATGTAGAAGCACATATAGAGATTAAGAACTCGATTTTTGATATTAGAAAAAGAAATTGATTGGAGGATGAACTTTGATAAGTCGATTCCCGCGGAAGATAAATTGATCTTTGCAGAAGATAAAGCTGATTGTTGTGATAAAGAATTCCATGTCTACAGAAGATGAAATCAATTTGGTTGAAGCGATTACCTTGAATCTTGATGGAAGATATTGAAGCAAATGGAGAAGCACATGGAGGCGATGAGTTGGAGATGATATGTGTTTTTTGGGTTTAGGTTTAGTTCGGTGAATTTAAGGGTAAAATGATAATTGTGCAAATAGTCATATGTTGTTCCACCATTTTTTTAACTTTTGTCCCATAGAAACTCAATTTTGTCCCATGTCGTCCCTTCCTCTTTTTGTTCCATGGCATACCAAACATGGCACTAATGTTTTGTCCCGTCCGATCCCATCGAGTCTAACATACGAAACGCACCCTAAAGTGATTTCCCCTCCATTGTTTTCTCATTCAGTTCATTGCTTATGAAATCGGCCAAAGTGCTTGACCCTTGTAGTGACTCGAGCCTACAATATGAATTATTTAATAAGGGTACTGCATAAAGTTGGTTCACCATTCTAAGTTTGTTTTTGTTTGATTATTAGTTGATTGAACTAGTGTAAACGAGCATGAATAAGTTTGAGACTGATTCAAGTTTGAGTTTGATTTGAGCTCGAGCTTGAAATGAGTTTGAGTTTGAGCTCGAGCTTGGGAATTGGATTTCGAGTCGAGTTCGAGTTTGGATTTTTAAAACTCGTGAGTTTTCAAGTAGAGTTTGAGCTCGTGTTTTAACTTTCAAGTTTAAGTCGAGTATAATGATACTCGAGCTTGACTCAAATCATTCACAACCTAACGAGAACACAACTATATGATTTGGGGTTTAACTTCAACAAAACTTTAATCTTAATTTAGTTAATTAACATCTTCATTAATTAACTATTTAGATCTTTGTTCATTATGATCTTTATATTGATGAACAAATTTATGTACTTAGCTTTAGTTACGAATGATAATTGCAATAATTAAGAAAAGTAATAGCTATCAAGTTAACTAATATAAGAGTAAATTACGGATTTAGTCCCTTAGGTTTGTTAATTATTACAAATGTGGTCTCTTAACTTTATTTATTACAAAAGATCCCCCCACGTATGCATTTTCTTATGAATTTGCTCCCTTACACTAACGGCCGCGCATGAATCTGTTACGTATCAAGACAAATGACCATTATACCCTTTTCTTCTATTTTAATAATTTCAGGTTATATCTTTTAATTTTAATCAAGAACATCTTGAAGAACATTAAAGAACATCTTCATAAACACCAAGTTCACTAACAAAGAAACCAATGACCCCTAAAACCAACATTAAATTCTAATCAAACCTTAAAATCAAAATCCAATCCCAAAAACACCTGATACCAAAATTTAAATAAAATACCCCCAGAAAAGTTACATTGACCATATCTAATTGAAAGAAATATAAGTGGGGAGAGGGATGGTGGCCGACGATGGTTAAAGGGATGCCAGTTCACCTTCGACTTTCCAGTGCCCGACAATGGTTTCTCGTCCATTTTCCAGTGCCCGACGATGGTTGAAGGGCTTAAGCCTGATTTATAGCCATTTTAGGCAAAAAATATCCAAAATCGAGACACAAACAAAAAGAGAAAGACATGAACAAAGAGAGAAATAAAGATGAGTTCGAACACAAAAATTGACCACATGGACGAAGGTCGACGGAGCCAGGGAAGGGAAGTCGCCAGAGGGTAGGGAAGTCGCCAGAGGGTAGGGTTTGGTTTCCTTTACAAATTTGGGTTTGGTTTTGTAGACATGATTTTTGAGTTTACAATTTTGGTCCTTGTTGTTTAAGAAAAATATAAAAAATAAATAAAAAGACTAATCTACCCTCACACTTACGGAGGAACCGAACACCCGTTAGCAAATAAAGGACCAAATCCGTGATAATTAACAAACCTTATAGACCAAATCCGTAGTTTACTCTTAATATAACGAGTGATCACATCCTATTAAATGTCGAGGATACAACTATCGCATAGTGTTATCTTGGTGGTTAGCAAACACAAAATCTTCATCAAAATGTATAACTATCAATTAATCAAGTACCTTTTTCAAATACAACTAATTCAACTCATTAGTCTCTCTATTTTAACATAAACCTTAAAAGACTAACAAAAACTAACAATGGATACATTTTCCAAAGGGGGTTAGTTTAGGGGTTAGTTTTTGGGATACTTCAATGGAAGATGACTGATTCTAATAATTCCGCCATTAATATATAAATCTCCATCTCTCTCTCTCTCTAAACCTTTTCTTTTCTTCCCAAGACGGCAATTCGATTTTTCTTTCCCTTTTTGCCAAATCTTATGCGATCCATCATCCATCCCACCCACCACCATAGCTTTCTTCTAATTTCAGGTAATTAAATAAAATGTGTCTTTGGATCTTCCCTCTTCACGCCATAAAGGCATAAACTTTCTGCGATTTCAACAATCTTTGACTTGTTACTGTTGCTCAAACACGTAAGTTGCTCCATTTGATTCAAAAACCCTTGAATTTTTCGTCATGGTTTAGTTGGTTTACTTCAATTTTTCACTTGGGCATTTCGTCGAACACATTGTGGGCACATGCTAATCTTTGTTATATGGCTGCTGTAGTTGTGGTTTAGATTGAATCGTTTTATAAGCTTCTGAACCTCTAGAGATAAATAGATAGATAGATAGATGTAGTTGGGTGTGATGTTCAGATCATCACTACAGATCGACCACTTTTGATCCATTTTAACCTTAAAATCATCTAAATTTCGGTATGAGTTTAGATGATGATGCCCAGATCCCCAATGTTAACCCCCATCAACAATCGCCAAATACAACCTTGCCCAATTCATCTTCTTATGGAAGCATTGAGTCCAAAAATTGGGGAACAAACTCGATCCAAGAGGTTGGTTTTGTGGATTTCGGATCGAAGAGTGCCCCATCACAAGCTGGATCCGAAGGGTTTAGCATGTCCATGTCCCATAGAGAGATTAACAACGAGGATGCAAGATTAGTCTATGTAAATGATCCCGTAAAGACGAATGAAAAGTTTGAATTTGCTGGGAATTCTATTAAGACGGCCAAGTATTCCGTTTTCAGCTTCTTACCCAGAAATCTGTTTGAGCAGTTTCACAGAGTTGCATACATATATTTCCTTATCATTGCTATTCTCAATCAGCTCCCCCAACTTGCGGTTTTCGGCCGTGGTGCCTCTATCTTGCCTTTATCCATCGTGTTATTAGTTACAGCGGTTAAGGATGCTTATGAGGACTGGAGGCGGCACAGGTCGGATCGGATCGAAAACAATCGGATGTCGTCTGTTTTGGTAAATGATAGATTCGAGCTGAAAAAATGGAAAGATATCCAAGTAGGTGAGATCGTTAGATTTTCCGCAAACGACACCATTCCTTGTGATATCGTCCTGCTTTCCACGAGCGACCCGACCGGGGTCGCATACATCCAGACGATTAATCTTGACGGAGAGTCCAACCTCAAGACGCGTTACGCGAAACAAGAAACCCTTTCTAGGGTTCCCGAGAGGGACAGGATTAACGGCTTAATCAAGTGTGAGAAGCCCAACCGGAACATCTACGGGTTCCATGCCACCATGGAGATCGACGGGAAGCATCTCTCTCTCGGCCCTTCGAACATCGTCCTCCGTGGCTGCGTGCTCAAGAACACGAATTCAGCCGTGGGAGTCGCGGTTTACGCCGGAAGCGAGACCAAAGCCATGCTCAACAGTTCCGGGGCCCCATCCAAAAGGAGCCGTTTGGAGACCCGAATGAATTCCGAGATCGTCTTGTTATCCGTTTTCCTTGTTGCCCTTTGCACGGCTGTCTCAGTTTGTGCCGGTGTTTGGTTGGGCCACAATAGGGACGATCTCGATATGCTGCCCTTCTATAGAAAGTTGGATTACTCCGAGGCTGAGCTGGAGAACTACAACTATTCCGGGTTGGGGATGGAGATATTGTTCACTTTTCTTATGTCGGTGATCGTGTTCCAGATTATGATACCCATTTCTTTGTACATATCGATGGAGCTCGTGCGTGTTGGTCAGGCGTACTTCATGATCCGAGACGGCAAGATGTATGACGAAACGTCAAACTCGAGATTCCAGTGTCGGGCGTTGAATATAAACGAAGATTTGGGACAAATAAAGTATGTGTTTTCTGACAAAACCGGTACACTGACGGAAAACAAGATGGAATTTAAATATGCAAGCATTTTGGGTGTAGATTACAGTGGAGAGGGAACAGACTTTGATGGTGAACAAAGGGGATACTCCATTCAAGGTGCTACATTATTTTCTCTGCTTATCTCTGTCTACCTTTCTATGTTGTTACAGTGGTCAAAATACAAAATAGTAGTTAGGCCTGGGGTTTGAAATAACGGTTATCATGTATAGTGGTTCAAAATAGCGGTATAATACTTCTTATATAAAACCTCAAAAAAGTGGAGAATTGAGGAACACCATGGTGGCCCTTCATTTGGACGGTATGCTTTTGTGCTTACAAGTAAATTTAAGTTGTTTTTTGCTTTTTATGCAAGTGTGCATTATGCACATGTGCATAACTGCATATGCACGTGTGCATGTTACAAATAACTTGTATGCACATGTACATACCGTCCAGATGAAGGACTATTAGGGTTGCCAGGGTGTTCCTCAGTTTTTATTTTTTGAGGTTTTCCCTGAACCAAAACCTGACCCTATATATATGTATGTATGTATGTATGTATGTATGCATACATTAATTAACTTATTATATGCATTAATTAAAATAAAATAAGGGGACAAATCAAAATAAAAGTTCAAAAAATGACAAAAATATAAGCATTAGATTGAGAAGAGGCCCAACTAAATTGCGAACAGTTCTTTTACCCAAATATCAGTGAACATCACTAAATTGCGCTGCTATTATGGAAACCGCAATTTCCACCGACATTTTGCGTATGAATGGTAATTGTTATTGCACAACAATTAACAGCATAGCTACCTTTTATGATGACTGATGCTTTCTTTAGTCAGAGTCTTTTTGTACTTAAAATGAAGCAATCTTTTCATGTTGTTATCTGGTTTCAGTTAACGGGCAGGTTTGGAGGCCAAAAATGATGGTAAAGGTTGACAAGGAGCTATTCCAACTATCACAAAGTGGAAATAATACGAAGGCTAACAAACCGATTTATGATTTCTTTCTTGCATTGGCTGCTTGTAATACAATTGTGCCCATTGTTGTTGACACATCTGATCCTGCTCAGAAGTTGGTAGATTATCAAGGGGAATCTCCAGATGAACAGGCACTTGTTTATGCTGCGGCTGCTTATGGTTTTATGCTCATGGAACGGACCTCTGGCCACATAGTTATTGATATTCAAGGAGAAAGACAAAGGTATGTTGGTAAACTCTTAAATTTTCTCTTTATGCATTTATTATGCTATCTCTTGTACCATCAGCCCTACTCATGATCATGTTCTAGATTTGCTAGCTTCTTTTATGTTAAACTTTTCATAATAAAAGGAAGGATAACTTTTATGCAAAAGTTCACCAATTATATATCTTTGAATTGTACTCCCTTAAGCAAGAAAGAAAAGTTTGCTTCTTGATTTCTGGTGTGCCACAAAAGTGTCACATTTCAAACACTAATACTTCCTCTGTCCCCAATATAAGGGTTGTTTCTTAGCAGCCTAATGAACTTAAAAGGACTCGCAACTTATTAGGTCAGCTATACATGACTGTTCGATAGTGACTTAATGATGTAGAAAACGGCTTATTTAATAAGCTTTTAGGTGAGAGCTTTATGCAGAAAGTCAAGTTGTTTGCAAACTTTCCCATCCCAATTAAAAAGCCCTGTCCTTCCACATATGAAAAAACCCTCCCACATGGAACTTTACTAATCTATACAGACAACTTTATCCGTATAGAACTTAATGGAAAACCAACCAAGGCCCCAAGTGGCTAGAATAAAAATGACACATGGTTTAACACATGAATAATTATTACACTTTTTAAGGTAACCAAATGACAACCTTAAGGGTAGTTCTGGACATTAATATATTTGTCTTATCAACTTGTAAATATATGTGCATAATTAAGGGTAGTTCCGGAGATTTAGCTATCTATTTTTGAAAGTGGACACCTCATTTGGCACAAACATAAATGGGCACGTGCCACGTGGACACTTATTTTGGGATGGATGAAGTAGTTAAGATAGTTATGATATCCTCTAAAAAAAGATAGTTATGATGCTCCTAAGTTACACTTCCTTTTTTGAAGATTGGGTAGAGTGATATTGTTATTTATTCTTGTTATTAGAAGTTCTCCGAAAGTATATTTCTCTAAATTTCTTCTAGATTTTAAAGTGGACCCTCTTTTGGGACCAAAGGAGTATTCTTCCACTCTCTTTTATTTGCTGTTTTCTGCTTGTACACTTCCCTATTAGGGAAAATCACAAAACAAGCCATTTTTGGCAAAAAATTCAAGAAATAGCCATTTTGTTTAACAATCATCAAACTAGACAAGAATTTTGCAGTCTGTTGTTGGGCCATAATCTCCCGCGAAAAGCACCTTTTTTAATATTTTGTGGAATTACCGGCAATTTCTTGATGACGTTTAGAATTATTATTTTTTGCTAAGAATGGCTGGTTTGGTGATTTCTCGTATATATATATATATATCTATATAGGGGCATGTTCAAATGTGAACCACTTTTTGGTTGTGAACGTGAGGACAACTAAGAGCACGACACGTGGCGGATGACTAGGCGCCACGTCAGGTCCACGGCGGATGACTAGGCGCGATTCATGGGAGGGCATTGAATTAAAGGGGGGGACCACACTCAAAGCCGCCTTTATTGACTAGTCTCCGCCACGTGTCGCGCTCTCGGCTGTCCTCACGTTTACAACCAAAAAGTGGTTCACATTTGAACTTTCCTCAGGGATTTTCTTTTGTGAACTTATTTTTTGTGTGAACTTGTGAACTCAAGCCAAAACGACGATTATATGATGAAGTTGGTTCTTGAAATTGTTTAATATGATGAAATTCTATTATATGATACATTTTTGTTGAAATTGTTTCATATTTCGGTGGTTTTACGTGAAATCAAAAGGTTTCATAAAAATATATGAAACAACTTCATAAAAATGGAAAAGTTACGTAAAAAATACCGAAATACGAAACATTTTCATCAAAAAACGAATCATATAATATAATTTCATCATATTAAACAATTTCATGAACCAATTTCATTGATTTTAACCTATGAAATCGTCGTTTTGGCTTGAGTTCACAAGTTCACACAAAAAATAAGTTCACAAAAGAAAATCCCTATATATAGAGTGAATATTGCTACGTGGCACAATTTTAGTGGTCCTCACTCCTCACGTTCACAATGAAAGATAGGTTCACAACTGAACTTTCCTCTCTCTCTCTCTCTCTCTCTCTCTCTATATATATATATATATATATATATATATATATAGGGTCAGGTTCATATGTGAACTCAATTTTGGTTGTGAATGTGAGGAGAATCTCAGCCACACATCTTCGGTTATGGTGGACGCAATCACGGAGGATTGATGCGATTCATGGGAGGGTGGAGATTATTAAAGGAAGGGACCCGGTCAAAGTGGCCTTTATTGACCGGATGAGTGGCTGAGATTCATCCTCATGTTCACAATCAAAATTGGGTTCGCATTTGAACTTTTCTCTCTCTCTCTCTCTCTCTCTCTCTATATATATATATATATATATAATATTTGAGTTCACATTTGATGGAAAAAAATCGTTAAAAAAATAATTTTTTAGTCAGTTCGCACGGATGTTTTTATAGGATTTAACCTCGATATATATATATATATATATATATATGTGTGTTTGTATATTCTAATTTGATGAACTACCGATTATGACAGCACAGGTTTAATGTTCTTGGAATGCATGAGTTCGATAGCGACCGCAAGAGGATGTCGGTTATATTAGGATGCCCTGACGGCACTGTAAAAGTCATCGTTAAAGGTGCTGATAGTTCCATGTTTAAGATCATAGATAAATCCTTCAATCCAGACGTAGTAAGAGCGACCGAATCCCATCTCCACTCGTATTCTTCCATCGGTCTAAGGACCCTTGTTGTCGGAATGCGGGAATTGGGCGTTCCTGAATTCGAGCAATGGCAGTCTTCTTACGAGGCCGCCAGCACTGCCTTGATGGGCCGGGTCGCCTTGCTTCGTAAAGTCGCCATAAATTTAGAAAACAATCTCGACGTGGTGGGTGCATCTGCGATCGAAGATCGATTGCAGGCGGGAGTACCGGAAGCAATCGAGAGTTTACGGAAAGCGGACATGAAAGTTTGGGTTTTGACGGGTGATAAACAAGAAACCGCGATCTCGATTGGGTACTCTTCTAGGCTACTAACGAGCGACATGAGCCAGGTGGTGATTAACAGCAACTCTAAGGAATCGTGTGGGAAGAGTTTGGAAGATGCCTTGATTACGTCAAGAAATGCTGGTGGTTCTGGAGCCTTGATTATTGATGGAACGAGCCTTGTATATATCCTCGACTCTGAGCTTGAAGAGCAGGTGAAAGCCGAACACTCTTGAACCCAAACATGTCTCTGTGATTTTTTTAATCTTTAGAGCATCCACAATGGAGGTTTTTGTTGAGGTTCTTCTTGGGGTTTTAACAAGAACCTCCACTGGGGAACAAAGGTTTTTGTCCGGTTACAGGAACCGAAGTTCTTGTATACTTTTCTTTTCTGATGTTGTTTTATATTTCTTAACCATTTTATTTTATTTTAATCAATTTATAAAACATATATGTAAAAATTGTTAAATTATTAGTAAAATATTTATTTCAAACATGTTAACAAAATACATGACAAATTAAAATCAATATAAAGTGAAAATTAATAAATTGTATTTGAGTTTTTTAAATAATTTTATAGTACATATATAATAGTCTATAAAAATTTATATATTTTAAAAAAAAAAAGAAGGAAAGTGAGGTAGCAATGATATGGCAAGTGAGGTTCTTAGAGGTTACACCATTGTAGATGCTCTTATATGCGGAATTTCATATTCTTTTTTGATCTTTCAGCTTTTCCGATTAGCCAACGACTGTGCTGTGGTGCTATGTTGTCGAGTCGCTCCATTGCAAAAAGCAGGAATCGTGGCATTGATAAAGAATAGGACAGATGACATGACCCTTGCCATTGGGGACGGTAAGCATTGTTTTTTTCTCTTAGTGAAATGAGATTGTTAACGAAAAGACCAAACATACTTTTAACTTGTTTCATCTTTACTATAGGATAAAGCATGTAGGTTTTTGTTCTTAAAAACTCTTAATTTTTCATGGGTTCAACCTATAAAACATCAAATACAAATTATTAATGCATACAAAAAAACAAATTAAAAACAGTGCAATTTTTAGTTTACATTCTGCTGCATGGCACAGTTACACTTGTAGTTCTTATGAATTTTTTTAATGTAATTTTGTGAAACGTGAGAGATTTCATATCCAATTGGGGTTAATCCATCTGTCCTAAGAAGTCAAATTGTGTCTTGTTTTTTTTTTTTTTTTTTTTTTCTAGAATAACACTCCCTGATATCGATTATCTCTGATGAAAAACATACATTTGTCTCAAAGGTGCGAATGATGTTTCAATGATCCAAATGGCTGATGTTGGAATTGGCATAAGTGGGCAAGAGGGTCGACAAGCTGTGATGGCATCAGATTTTGCGATGGGCAGTTCAGGTTCTTGGTTCCTCTTTTGTTGGTGCATGGACATTGGAATTACCAGCGGATGGGTTACATGATACTCTATAACTTTTATCGAAATGCCGTCTTTGTCCTTGTATTGTTCTGGTAAGTTCAATTCTCTATTAGGTTAATTATGTCGAGTGAACTTGAAAAAAAAATTATAATTTCAATTCGTGTGTCACACTATCTTTTTTCTTATTTATCTTTTATTTAGGCCAAAAAGGATTTTCCTGATGAGATACCTAAATTCTATATATATTGAACCCTTATTATAACCCCCAAAAATTTCAAAAACTGATTTTTTTTATGTTTATAATTTTTAATTTAGTAATATTTATAGGGTCAAGTTCAACAGTTAATGAGAAAACCGCAAAAAAATGGAAAAACCGAGGAACATCCTTGTAAGGGTAATCTGGATGGTATGCACATGTGCATGCAAGTAACTTGTAAGCAATTTTCCGGTATGCACAAGTGCATAGTAACCAAAAAATTCTTCAATTACTTGTATTCAC
>CM058040.1:15200956-15280021 GCA_030169165.1 Centaurea solstitialis | reverse complement strand
GTTTGGCGCCCACCGTGGGGCTCCGTTTTGAGAAAAATTTCATTCGGTGAAAAGTGCGCCTTAGTACTAACCTTTTCTTTAAGTTCTCTTTGAGCTATTTGCGAAGGACAATGGATAACGGATTCATAGCGTCACTCCAACAACAATTGCAAGAGGCTAACAACGAAATTCAACGTCTTCGAGCTCTACCTGGACCATCGATGACAATCCCAATGTCTATCCCTCCACCATATCCTCCTCAACATTTAAGACCACCACCTCGACCACAGTTCAATGCCTCAATGCCATTTTCAACTGTGAACCAACAATACAACAACGTACAACCATCTTTACCACAGTTCACACCACCAATACCTCATGGCCCGCCACCTATGCCTCGAGGTCCACCTTCTATGCCTCAAGGAGCACCCATGTTCACGTTCGAGCCTTTTTCCCAACAAATTCCTATTCCTGGTCATATACCCACAGTTGCTAGTTCCACCATTCATACGACAATACCACCCAGTACTGGAATCGCTTCTAGTTGTATTCCAACAAACCTAATAAACGTTGAAGACCCTCTAAACGTACGACTGAAATCCCTGGAAGAACAAAACCAAAAATTGTTCGCGTTACTCACAAAGCTACCCGGAGCAGCGGTACCCGTCGAAGTCGAACCTAAAACTGGATTTCAGGCTTCACCGTTCGTTGATGAATTAGCTCTTGTTGACGTTCCTAAGAAATATACTATACCAGCTTTCGCAACAAAATATTCTGGAATCACAGATCCGGTCGAACATATAGCACAGTACAAGCAACTTATGTGGACAGTTCCTATACCGGCGCAATATCAAGAAGTCTGCATGTGCAAAAGCTTTGGATCAACTTTAACAGGAGCAGCATTACAATGGCTTATTAACCTAAAGCCAAAAAGTATCGGATCGTTTGCAGAATTGGTGAACCAATTCACTCGACAATTTGCTAGCAGTCGTAAGATGGAAAAGCAGACCAGCGACCTGTACTACATCGTACAGAAATCTGGAGAAACAATCCGCGACTACTTCAACAGATTCAATGCAGCCATGATTGAAATAAAAAATTGCGACGTGAAAACAGCAATCGAGGCATACAAACGTGGATTAGAAGATTCCTCTGGATTATATTTGGAATTAACGAAATATCCACCAGAAAACTTCGACGACGTACGAGCTAGAACACTAGCTTTCATGAGAATAGAAGATGATGCTCTCTTCCGACGAAAGCATTCTGCAGAAAAGAAACCTCTTGGTGCTCAAAAACATGACTTTAAGCATAAAAGAGTAAACAAGATTGGAAATCCTCGATACGAGTCGAAAACTCGACCAAGCAAAGGTACTGTTAAAATACGATATCCAGAGTTATCTACTTACAATTTTGCAGGTACATCGAAATATTTGGTGGATTCGCTACGAAAGATTGATGCAAACGTACGATGGCCGAAGAAATCAGATAAACCAAGCAAAGACAAAGATCAGAACAGGTGGTGCGATTTCCATGACGATCATGGTCATACGACAGATGAATGCATCAGTTTAAAGAAGGAGATTTCATATTTGAAATCTAAGGGGCATCTAAAAGGCCTCATCCCAGAAGAACAAGGACGACCAGCGTCACCAATTCATACAAAAGTCATAAACTGCATCACCGGAGGATCAGAAGTTTGTGGACTTACATATTCAGCTGCAAAGCGACATGCACGAGATGGTCCAAGCGAACATCCTATCCCCGGAGAAGCCAAATCAAAGACAGAAAAAGAGCTCGATGCAATGACAATCACGTTCGACCAAGACGATACACAGGGGGTCCATCATAAACATCATGACGCTCTAGTCATACAGTTGACAATCGGAAACTGTTCGACTAAGAGAATATTGATTGATGGAGGTAGTTCGGCTAACGTTATTTTTGCAGATACTCTTAAAGTCATGGGAATCGAACGGTCAGAAATCGAACGACGAAGTACTACTCTAATTGGATTCAATGGAGACCCGATGAACACTCTTGGAGAAATCATCTTGCCTGTCTACGCCAAAGGCATCAACAAACAAACAAAGTTCAACGTTGTGGACTGCCAATCAGCTTACAATGTTATTCTTGGAAGACCCTGGATCCACGAGATGAAAGCAATTCCTTCGACATACCACCAGAAGATCAAATTTCCTTCTCCATGGGGAATTCAAGAAATTGCTAGTGAGAACAAAATCGCACGAGAATGTTACAAGATTACGATGAAGACAAAGTCGCAGGACATCTAGCAATTACAGAGCCAGGATGAGAGGAAATCGAACGACGACCTTCGGCTAGAAGAAGCCGTCCTTGATCCTAAACATCCTGATCGAAAAGTCTTCGTAGGAGCCTCGCTCCCCCCTGACATAAAAAATACGATTATATCTTTTTTGCAGGAACATTCAGACTGTTTTGCATGGTCGCACGAAGATATGGTCGGAATAGATCCAAGCATTATATCGCATAAATTGAACGTGGATCCTACGTTCAAACCCATTAAGCAGAAACGTCGCAAGTTCGCGCCTGAAAGAAATAAAGTGATCAACGATGAAGTTGACAATCTGCTTAAAACAGGGAAGATCCGAGAAGTCAAATATCCAGAATGGTTGGCTAATGTAGTCGTCGTACAAAAGAAGAACGGAAAATGGCGAGTCTGCATTGATTTCACGGATCTAAACAAAGCTTGTCCAAAAGATCCTTTTCCTTTACCTCATATCGACGCCATGGTTGACGCGACAGCAGGACATGAATTGTTGACATTCATGGACGCGTATTCAGGATACAACCAAATATTGATGCACACGGAAGACCAGGAGAAGACTGCATTCATGACCGATAAAGGCATATACTGTTACAAAGTTATGCCATTCGGTCTCAAGAATGCAGGATCAACATATCAAAGATTGGTTAACATGATGTTCAAGGAACATCTTGGTCGAACAATGGAAGTTTATATCGACGACATGCTTGTGAAATCAGAACGTTCGATCGATCACGTTGCACATTTAAAGCAATCCTTCGATATCCTACGACAATACAAGATGAAGCTCAATCCAACAAAATGTTCCTTCGGAGTACGAGCAGGAAAGTTCTTGGGGTACTTGGTCACGCAACGCGGAATCGAAGCAAGTCCAGAACAAGTCAAAGCTATCGTCGAGATACAATCTCCAAGGAATGTCAAAGAAGTCCAGAAGTTAACAGGACGAGTGGCAGCTTTAACCCGATTTATTTCACGATCATCGGATAAATGCCATTTGTTCTATAATGTCCTACGAAAGAATCAAGGCTTCTTGTGGACAGACGAACATGAGAAAGCTTTGCAAGAACTGAAGCAATATATGACATCACCTCCACTGCTGACAAAACCAGTCGAAGGAGAAAGTCTACAGTTGTACTTGGCAGTGAGCAAAAATGCGACAAGTGCAGTACTTGTGCGAGAAGAAGATCAACGACAACAACCAATCTATTATGTCAGCAAATCTTTCCTCGACGCAGAAACCAGGTACACATCAATGGAAAAATTGCTACTAGGTCTTATGACGGCAGCAAAGAAGCTAAGGCATTACTTCGAGTCACATCATATAATTGTTGTGACCAATTATCCACTCAAGACGGTGCTTCGAAAACCAGAACTGACAGGACGACTAGCCAAATGGAGCATTTATCTCAGTGGGTTCGACATTGAATTTAAACCAAAGACGGCCATCAAATCGCAAGTACTAGCAGATTTCGTGGCAGAGTTTTCTCCAGGATTGGAACCCACGACGTGCGACGAAATTGTGATGATTTCAGACAACCAGCCTTGGATACTCTACGTTGATGGGTCCTCGAACGTACGAGGATGTGGATTAGGCATTGTCTTAAAATCATCACAAGGGGGAAATATAGTATACTCCGTACGATGTGAATTCAAAGCCACAAACAATGAAGCAGAATATGAAGCTTTGATCGCAGGACTAGATATTGCTCTTAGACTGGGGGCAAAACAGTTGCACGTTCGAAGCGATTCTTTATTGGTCGTAAACCAAGTAAATGGGGATTTTCAAGCAAAAGACTCAAAAATGATGAGTTATCTCAAAGCCGTTAAAGATCGAATCGCACGATTTGAACAATTCTTGATCGAGCAAATACCAAGAGATCTAAATATGCAAGCGGACGCACTGGCCAATCTGGGATCTGCATTTCATGATCCGTTCATGGAAAATATCCCAATACTTCATCTCACAACACCAACAATTGCGGCAAACGATGAAGTACAGATGAACGAAGAAATTTACAATTGGTCGCTCGACATATGGAACTACCTCAAACACGACCAACTACCCGAAGATAAAATGGAAGCTCGAAAGACAAGGTCGAAAGCTTCAAGATATACGATTTTTGAAGATCAACTTTATCGAAGATCCACGACAGGACTTCTTTTACGATGCGTCACAAATAAGGTACAAATCAATAAAATTCTCCAAGAGATGCACGACGGAGAATGTGGAAATCACGCAGGGGGCAGAAGTCTTGCTAGTCGAATCTCACGACAAGGTTACTATTGGCCTACTCTACGAGAAGATGCCATAACGTACGTCCAACGATGCGACGCATGTCAAAAACATTCGAGCATGGTCCATCGACCATCTGAACCTTTACATTCTGTTCTAGTTCCATGGCCCTTCATGCGATGGGGAATGGACATCGTGGGAAAATTACCTCCAGCCCCTGGACAAAAAGTCTATCTACTCGTGCTCACCGATTACTTCTCGAAATGGATAGAAGCTGGTGCTTTCTCACAGGTCCGAGATAAAGAAGTCATATCTTTCATTCAGAAAAACATCATTTATAGATTCGGGGTACCAGCTGAAATCATGTGCGACAACGGCTCACAATTTATAAGTGATAAGACTCGTACGTTCTGTGAAAAGCGAGGAATCAAGTTAATCACTTCAACTCCGAGATATCCGCAATCTAACGGGTTAGCAGAGTCGAGCAACAAAGTCATCATCAATTCAATCCGAAAGAGGTTGAAAGGAGCAAAAGGAAAATGGGTAGAAGAATTGCCATCTGTCTTATGGGCAAATCGTACGACACCTAGAACATCAACTGGACAAACTCCGTATTCTCTGGTATATGGGTGCGAAGCAGTCTTGCCAATCGAAGCTCAAATACCAACTGCCAGAAGTCGCACATATGATCAAAATACAATAAATTTATCTTACGATCTTGACGCCTTAGAAGAAATCCGAGAAAAAGCACTACGAACGATGGCTGCACAGAAAGGAATTGTCGAAAGACACTTCAACAAAAAGGTAAAGGCAAAAATTTTTCAAGTTGGAGATTATGTCTTACGACATGTGTTTCAAAACACACAAGAGCCAAACGCTGGAAAACTTTCCATCAAATGGGAAGGACCTTACATAATTTCCAAAATCATCGGAAATGGAGCATACAGACTTACGACTATGGAAGGTATGGAAATCCCACGAAGCTGGAACGCCCATCACCTCAAAAGGTATTATTTCTAAACCTATTTACATACGATTTATTCCTTATCCATTACTGACTTAAGCATCGGAGCGCCGTTGGCTAAGCCAACGGCCACCCCTTAGTCATCCTTTTTCGCAGGTATCGCACGATAAATCGCATGGATCGCACGATTAACGCAAGTATCGCACGACTTAAATGCATGCTTACCGCAGGGATCGCACGACAAAAATCGCATGAATCGCAAGAAAACCGCTATAACGCACGATTATATCGCAAGAGCGCAAGTCAACTCGCCAGTCGCACGAATACTCTCATGAGTACAAAAGAAACGTTTCTATAAATCAGTCTAAGGACTTTAAAAAACAAATGCATGCAAAAACACAAGACAAAAAGCTAAAACGCACGATACATGCTACAAACGCACGATATAAATTATAACACACGAACACAAAGCTAAAGCATAAGATAAAAAGCTAGAACGCACGATATTCAATCAAAATTTCTTTCATTAAACATTTTTTCTGCCTTAAAATGGCAGAGTACAAAAAAAGAAAGAAATTCTACGATTACAAAGATAAAAACTACTCTAAAGGAGCGTTGGTAGCAGGTGGATCTACGACAGGAGCCTCTTCAGTCTCTTCAGGATGTGCAGGAACGGATCCAGAGGTTTCAGGAACCTCCTCCTCGACACCTACATCCTTGACCTCCGTAGGCTTTTCTTCGTCCAGGCCTTTTAGATCCTCCTCGTCGAGAAGGTCCTCAGAGCCCATCACCTGAACGAAAGAAGCCACCTCGTCCTTCGCCATCTGAGAAGTCACGGTCCCAGCAGCTACGCGTCGCATGACCGCAGTACGTGCGACCACGCGGACTAAGGCAGCATCATCTTCCAGTTCCTGGATCTTGGACGATAAAGCTTCTTCTCTCTCAGCCTTCTCCCGTCGAACGGCCAGCAACTCCTTCTCTAGCTCCTTGGTGTGGTCCAAGGCCAACTTCAGCCGTTCCCGCTGTTGAACTTGGAATTGCTCGCTGAGTTCCAGCTTGGATTCCAAATCCCCAATCTGAACCGACTTGGCATTAACCTCGTCGGTCAGTTGGACCAGCTTCTTTTTGGCCTTGTCGGCCTCTTTCCTGGCCACCTTGGCATCATTCTGGTTCGACGCCAACTCCTCTTTGATCTTAGCCATCCGAGTATGGAGGCTAAGACTAGTTTGCAAGGCCTATACAAAAGAAAAAAGAAAGGATTAGAAGCTGTACAAGTAAACTGAAAGCAAAAAACGTACGACAGGGACTTACCAGGAAGGAGATACCCGCAATGGAGGCATCTAGGTCTTCGATGTCGGCCTCCTCCATGCGCGCCTTCTGAGCAGGGACGTGAAACTGCTCAAGAACTGGGAAAGTAGCCGCCGTCCTGATCACATCGTCTACCATGAAGTCAGAGGGAATCTGAATTGTCATGGTCGTAAGACCAGACCCCTCTTTCTCCTTACCCTTGTCAGCCTTCGACGCACCTGCTCCCTTTGCAGGAGGAGCAAAATTAAGAGGAACAGCCTCTATCCCACCTTCAGCCTTGCGTGCGGCATCCTTAGGTGGGGTGTCTACTGAAACGTACGATGACCTCGTACGTTTAGCCACTAAACCTTCCTGGGCAGCAGCTTTCCTCTTGGCAGCACGAGCAGCTGCTTCCATCGTCGACGCCTTCTTGGAAGCTGAGCCTATACAAAAAAAAAGAAAAGTTAGAACTAAACAAAACTAACACAAACAAGAATATCGACGTACGATATTTACCTTCCATATCTGTTTCTTCGATTATTTGTACTTCAGGCTCGACGTCGCTCTCGTCACCTCCTTTCGACGTTCGATACTTCCGATCGGTCACACTGTAGCTCAAGAAGCGTTCGATCGCTTCAGTAGTCTCCTCGAACGTGAAGTCGATCGCTGTCAATAAGAAAACAAGGAGTTAGTAAACAAAACTAATTTAAAATAAATTAAAGAAAATAAGGCAAGTCGTATTACCGCCTTTGTTCCACTCAGGAACGACCCAAGATTCCTCGCCTACGACCGAGGACGTCTGGACAAAGACATATCTCGCCTTCCATCCTCGATCGTTTACTTGGGTACCATGGACCAACATGGCATCGCTTCTCCCCCTTGGAAACAACCCAAAACGGTTGTAGGGAGAACGGATCACATTGTACGCCGAGAGGAGATCATCGACTGAGAACGGTGGACGATCCCAATTTTTGGTCACTCGTTCGATCACATGAACAACACGCCAAAACTGGGGCATTAACTGTCCCGGAGACACATCGAAACGACTCATGAATGCCCTCGCTAAAGGAGAGTACGGCCATCGAAATCCGACTTTAAACGGATACTCGAAAAGAGCAAAGAAGCCCTTCGGAGCATCCGCCGGACGGATCTCTCCGGCCACCCTCACCAGAGCATTCTCAGGAAGCCCTGCCAATTCCCTTAACTCTCCTACTTCAAGGCTTTCAGTAATAGAACTCCTAACCTCGCTCGACATAATGAACTCAGAACGACTTAAACTATTTCTTAGTCGAGTAAACCTAAGATTATCTAAACCTCTATTGCTCTTATGTGCTATCGATTTCAGACGCATGAAACAGGGAAGAAAGAGGTACCTTATAAAGCCTAGTCGCACAAAATCTTTGCCAAAAATAGTCGGATTACGATCTCAAGCAATTAGTTACGAAATTAAAAAGATTTGTAAAATCTTTTCTCACTATCAAATGCCTTATTTATAGCAACTAAATCGTATGAGTCATCAGAGATAATCGTGCCACGCGTCATCATTTAGCCGTTAGAAGACACGCGTCCAGCGCAACGGCTAGATAACGGCTAATTTATCTACGTTAATTCGACCGTTAAGCAACGTATTTTTACTTCTTGTCCAGCGAATTAAAGATTTAGATAAAATTAGAATTATTTTCTAAATCTTGGGGGCAAATTGTTAGGGTAAAAATCTACGATCGCACGACAACCGACTATAATCGTAAGACAAATGTTAGGACAATGGTCCTATATTAAGATAAGGTCCCGAGATAAAACCTAAAAGAACTATTGAACAAAGATCATTAAACATCGAACGAATACATCAAATAAGTCGAACGATGACTATAATATCGTACGACGATACTAACGAATAAAGATACAAAGTTTATATGTTTGATGCAGGTAAGCTGATTATCATATCTAACAATTGTCCACCTTTGAGGAAATCGGAAATTGAGTACTATGCTATGCTTGTTGAAGATCATCACTACATCGAACAAGTCGTAAGCTATGTATCGTTCGACAGCATCAAGATCGACCGTTACAAGCAAGATTCTCGCAGCAGTTACAATCTGGACATTAACTTTCAACAATACCGTTGGACAGTTACTCTCCGAGCATTAATTGAAGACAATAACGTTGGACGGTTACAATTCAATCATTGATGAACCACAATACCGTTGGACCGTTATTATCAAGCCACTATATAAGAAGAATCAAGCCAGCATTGCAACAGACGAAGTCTATCCGAAGCTCACAATTTCTATAATCATTATTCTAGAGAATCATCTGTAATTTACATTCGATTTCATAGTTCTCTCAGTTGTAATCGTACGATCAAAGCTGTATACTTGAAGGACATCACCCCTGATTGGTGATCATAGTGCTCTGTCGACTTATCTTTTAGGTCGACCGCAGGTTTTTTCCTCCGTCGTGAGGTTTTTCCTGCGTCATCAAATTATTTGTCTTACTTTACTTTCTCGCACTTATCATTGATTGTAATTTCTTTCTCTCGACGGTTAAGCCTCACACAAGTTTCATTCGACATCGAGTTGTGTAATTTTTTACATAAACACCGATCTTAACCGATTGTTCCCAAAATCGCCTAGTTTAAGTCCAACCACACACACACTCGCAAGTGTGCGTGCTGATTCTCTTAAACCTAGGCTCTGATACCAAGTTGTAAAGTCCAATCTCATTTTTTTATAATTTAAAAACATACGGAATAATTTTTTTGAATAAATAATTCAAATGATAAAAATCCCCAAAAAGAAAAAAACTTTCATGAATAAATAAAAATAGTAATATCAAAATCGGTTCATTAACGGTTCGGAATGCCAATCGATCGGAATCCATCAAGCCGGAGCCTTGCCTCGGTCATTTGCTACACCGGCACCTAAAAAGAATTAAACAACGAGGGGTAAGCATAACCGCTTAGTGAGAAGGTAATACATGCATCATTAATAACAAACACATAATTTCCACATAATCATCACATCCTTAACGGTTACCCGTTCTTCGGACCATCCCGCAGTCCGGCCTTAGTGGTTGCCCACTCTTTGGGTCATCCCGCAACCCGGCTCATCACAATGCAAAACATCACGCATTTATTACAAATAATGCACAAAAACCCACTCACCTCAATACGATAAACACGTAAAAATAAAAGCGTGTCGGCACAAACAATCCACACGTTAATCTGCAAAGTATACAACATATTACACTATTTAAATTCCACGAGCTATATATATATATATATCGACTCGCTAAACACAACCCACTAACGGGTCACGACTAAACACGGGTCTAACCCGGTTTAAACGCGACCCGACTCGCGCCGCTCACAACGACGGACAATGGTTACGCCCGACTTAACTTAAATAAATGTACTTATATAAATATATGTATATATTTATAGTTGTTTTTCTTTTTCTTTTTTTTATAAAAATTTTTAATAATTATACAAATTTAATAGCTAAAGAAAAGTCAGCATAAGTTTATATCTATATATGTATGTTTTGAGAGAAAACAGTAAATAACATCATCTTCATCAACACTTCGTCAACAGCACCGGCGACAACAACAATAGCCATCAAAGACCGTGATGGCTGACCATCACCACCGCCGGCCCTCCTCCCGACAGCAACAACATCGGCAGCAACGACGTAGGACCGCCGCCGCTGCCGGAAACCCATCGCGACATCGGCAGCAGCAGCGGTGAACCACCACCGCTGCCGGAAACGCAACACAACCACAACAGCGGCGTCCACGGCTCAGCGGCGGTGTGAGCCACCACCACCGTCTGCCAGAAAACGCAACAACAACAACACACCCAACCGCCGCCGAGCACGCCGGTGACCCAGCAGCGGTCACGGTTAGGCCACGGCCAGCCAAAGCCGGCGGCCACCGTCTCACCGTCGACAACGGAAGAAGGATAAAACAACATGGACGTCTTACCTCTCGTCTGCAAAATCCGGCGAGAACTCCGGCGATCTCCCTACCTCTCTCTCTCGTCCTCTCTCCCGTTCTCTATCGTCTCTCTCTCTCTTTTCTTTTTTTTTTCTTTTCTCAAAAAGCCACCAATAATAAATAGCCAAGAAACCCTAACCCTACCCCCTTTGTTGGTTTTAGGGAAACATGTGGGCCCCACTCTTCTAATTGGGTACCACCTCATGATATTCAATTAAAGCCCACAATGATTCTAATTTAGCTAACAAAAGAAATAAAAACGAAATTTACGAAAAGAAAAACGAGACTCGGAAAAGAGACGGGACGTTACAGCCACAATGGAATTTCATAAATCAAGTTCCTTAGCCATTCAGCTTCTTTAGCAGCTGCTGCTAATGCCACAAACTCAGATTCCATTGTTGAAGCAGTTATGCAAGTTTGTTTCTTAGATGCCCAACAAATAGCACCACCTCCAAGCAGAAATACCCATCCACTTGTGGAAGAATGATCTTCCTTATTGGTTATCCAACTTGCATCTGAATAACCTTCAAGAACAGAAGGAAATCCACTATAAGTCAAACCATAATCCATTGTTCCTTTCAAGTACTTAAATACTCGATTAATTGCTTGCCAATGGATTAAACCTGGATTATGAGTGTATCTACTCAACTTTCCAACTGCAAAGGCTATATCAGGTCTAGTACTAAGCATGGCATACATGAGTGATCCAATAGCCCTTGAATATTCAAGTTGATTCACAGTAACACCTTTGTTAGGCATAAGTTTTACTGTAGGATTCATAGGAGTACCTATTGGAGAACAATCTTTCATATTAAATTTATTCAATATCTTCTCAATATAATGTGATTGAGAGATAGTAATGCCATGTTCTCCACGTATGATCTTAATGCCAAGAATCACATCAGCCTCCCCCATGTCTTTCATATCAAACTTGGATGACAAGAATTCCTTAGTTTTATCAACTTGATCTTGGTCAGTACCAAAGATCAACATGTCATCAACATACAAGCAAATAATCACTCCTTTACCAGAAGTATCAAACTTGCTATATACACATTTGTCCGCTTGGTTTAATGCAAAACCATTAGACAAGACAACATCATCACATTTCTGATGCCATTGCTTGGGAGCTTGCTTCAAGCCATAAAGAGACTTAACCAATTTACAAACCTTGTTTTCGTTACCAGAGACGACAAAACCTTCTGGTTGTCTCATGTAAATCTCTTCATTCAATTCACCATTTAAAAAGGCTGTTTTAACATCCATTTGGAGAATTACAAGATTATGTATAGCCGCGAGTGCTAACAATAATCTAATGGTGGTAATCCTAGCAAGAGGAGCATAAGTATCAAAGAAATCAATACCTTCCTTTTGTCTAAAGCCTTGGATTACCAATCTGGCTTTATACTTGTCTATGCTTCCATCCACCTTCATTTTTCTTTTGAAAATCCATTTACTATTCAATGGTTTACAACCAGGTGGTAAATCAGATAGATTCCAAGTATGGTTTTGCATGATAGAATCTATTTCATCTTGGATTGCCTCTTTCCTAAATGCAGCATCCCTTGAAGCCATAGCTTCACTGTAGGTCTTAGGATCTTCATCAACATTGAAACAATATTGATATTGAAATTCAATTTCATTCCTTGATCCTTCCACCAAATAAAGTTGGAAATCATCACCAAAAGATTTGGCCTTCCTTGCTCTTACACTCCGCCTAGGTTCAGCAGGCTCAGGAGGAGAAACAGTCACTTGGTCAGATGCACCAAAGTTACTAGAACTTGCAATCGTGTCCGTAGGTTTAGGTACAGATGTAAATCTATCCTCATTGCCAAAATCAGCATCTCGTGACTCAATAACAGAGTGCACAGATACATAATCATTAGGTTCTATGACATAGAATCTATAACACTTAGAATTCTCAGGATAGCCAATGAATACACAATCTATACCTCTTTGACCTATATTATTAATTTTGGGATCAGTCAATCTTACCACAGCTCTACAACCCCAAATTCTGAGATAACTCAGTTTTGGTACCTTTTTATGCCAAAGTTCATAAGGGGTTAGCTTATTCCTTTTATTAGGAACTCTATTTAATAAATAGCAGGCTGTCAACATAGCCTCACCCCAAAATCCTTCACTTAGGCCAGAATAGGTTAACATGGAATTAACCATTTCTTTTAATGTCCTATTCTTCCTTTCAGATACACCATTTTGTTGTGGTGTATATGGAGCAGTGGTCTGATGTATTATACCAGTAGATTGAAAATATACTGGATCATAATACTCACCTCCCCTATCAGTGTGAAGTGTTTTAATCTTCACACCATGATAAAGCTCTACTTCCTGTTTGTAAATTTTAAACTTTTCAAGAGCTTCATCTTTTGTATGACACAAATAAACATAGCAGTATCTAGTAGCATCATCAATGAAAGTAACTACATACTTTTTATTACCAAGTGATGGTGTTGAGTGAAAATCACACAAGTCACTGTGTACAAGTTCTAAAACCTTAGTATCTCTATTGATATTCTTGGCGAAAGGTTGTCTAGTTATCTTAGTCAACATACAAGTTTTACACTTTTCACCATTCAATTCAAAAGCAGGTATGAGACTCATTTTTGACATGTCTCTCATTCTCTTGTAATGTACGTGTCCTAGTCTAGCATGCCATAATTCAGACTTACTACAATTATTGCTAGAACTAGTAGAAGCCATGCAAACAGAATTATTAACAAATGAAACATCTAAGCTTAATTTAAACATTCCATTCAAATATCCAAAGCCAACAAAAGTTCCATGTTTGGACAAGATATACTTGTCACTTTCCATGACTTGCTTGTAGCCACAATTATTCAATACAATACCAGATATTAAATTCTTACGAATGCCAGGTACATACAATACATTACATAATAGTAAAGAGTTTCCAGAAGTAAAGACTAGATTAACAGATCCTAGTCCTTTAATTGGTTCAGTTGCAACATTGCCCATCTTTAACAAAGATCCATCTTCAATTGGCTTGAAGTCCTTGAACCATTGAAGATTTTTGCACACATGACATGTTGCTCCTGAATCCCCCCACCATGAAATATCATCATCCTGCACATAGAATGATTCAGAAATCATTGATACATAAAAATTCTCAACAGAATGATCAGCAGGTACCACAAACATACCTGATTGCTTCCGGGATCCTTGGATCCACTTGGACCAGCATCGGTTTTCACTTTACCTCCACCTTTTCCAGACCTGCAATCCCTCTTAAAGTGTCCAGGTTTCCCACACTTCCAACAAGTTACTTTTGGCTTCTTATTGGAACCTTTCTTACTACTGCCATGAAACTTGCGTTTCCCTTTACCAGTCTTAGAGGATTCACCCTCCTCCACCATGTTCACAAAAGAACCAGTCACGGTTTTAGTACCACCAACAGAACACTTTTCCATATCACGTATGGATTGTTCAATTTGGAAATGACTTCCAAGTTCAACCAGAGTCAACTCTTCCTTCTTATGTTTCAGATTATTTTTGAAATCTTTCCAAGAAGGAGGCAATATATCTATGATACTAGAAACAGAAATTGACTCATCCATTTTCATATCATATCGCGCAAACTGTCCTAACATTCTTTGCAATTCGTGATACTGTTCCATGACAGGCCTAGTGTCTACCATTTTATAATTCAGAAAATTACCAACAAGAAATTTCTTACTAGACACATCCTCTGCCATATATTTGGCTTCTAGGCGATCCCATAATTCTTTTGCAGACTCTACGTTTTGATAAACATCAAACAAGGAATCAGACATACCGTTAAGAATATGACCACGACATATGTAGTCTGCGTTTTCCCACTTTGAACGATTGCGCGTCTGTTCCAGGGTTTCATTCTCAACAAACGCAGGGCATGGTGTACTCAGAACATATACAACCTTCAAATCCGTGAGATAAAAATGCATCTTTTCTGCCATCTTCGGAAATCCTGCCCAGAAAACTTGTCCAACTTTGCAAACGTTTGTGCATATCTTTCATCGAAACAGAGTTCGTCATCTTGATAATTGATTCGATCTTTGTGGGGAATAGTCAGTAACGAAATCGGATATCTCTGAATGGCGTGTAACACTTTCAGATCGAATCAATTCGGTGGTTCTTCCGAATTATTCAATCGGATACAATTAAGAGAATTTTGGAATTCTATGTATGTGTGTTTTTGATTTTCGTGAACCAGAAGAAAGAAAACGATGACCAAAATGTATATCTCCGGGAAACTGCCAAAACGACAGTTTTTATGGTTAAAAACTGCCAAAACGGCAGCTCGACCCCAGCCAGGGGCTCTGCCCCTTGGACCCCGCCAGGGGCTGCCGCCCCTTGGACCCCGCTACCGGGGGCGCTGCCCCCGGACCCCCGGACCCCGTTCATTAGGGGCTTCGCCCCTAATATCATAATAAATTCAAGTAAGTGTGCACTCTGCACCGCGAAGCCTAAATGATGTCTTATTATGATGAAATTAGTCAAACACGTTAATCCAATTACACTAAAATATCCAACATAAAAAAACGATTTAAAACAATGAAATTCAATTATATCACAATATCACGCATGCATTGAAAGATTGTTTCGATTTGAAATACCAAAATTCATTGAAATTCCCAAACATAGATTTATAAATCAATCCCAAAGGTCGTTAGTATTTTGCAAATTTCGTAAAATTTGTATGAAACGATATGTAACGCCCTAAAATCAGGGCGAACAAAAACTTTCAATTTCACAAAAGGTGGTATACAATATACGCCAAGGCGTGAGCTCATCCCAAAAACAGGGGTATAAATAGTGTATGATTTACAATGTTTGTAATCCTAATTAAAGAATACGACAACCGTCTAGTCTAATCCAATCTGGGAAAAAGACTACAAAAGGGTTGTCAGATCTATCAATGTACGCGCGGTCTAAAGACCGGACTCTTCACCCGTCCCCCAAAGCTCACTCTTTAATTCCGGCTCCTACTTGGGAACCGCGTCCCTAGCACCTGAGAGACACATCGACACCAAACAAGTGTTAGGCTAAAGGAGCCTAGTGAGTTGTACAAATAATATCATACATGAAGATCGTAATAATACATGCGAGATATACAAGATTATACTAGCAATACAAAATAGCATGTTAAACCGGTTTATTATTTTATCTGCGGAAACAGTGGGCACGACCCACCTCCACCAACCAATGCCCCGACATTCACTGATTCCAAACACCTCGATGTCCCGAATTTAGCATGGCAACATCATCCGAGGCCCGCGCACCAAGGAGCAACCCGAGGGCCGGCGACATAGGGGCATTCCTATTTCAGAACCTCCCAAGACTGTTTGGTGTGGACACATTGCGTTGGTTCGTCCATGTTATTATCATTTAGGATCGTGAGACGGAATTTAGCATCGCGTCACGTCCATATCATTTCCACACAAGACCTAGATACTGAATTTAGCATAGCATCTAGTCCATATCAATTACATATAAACCTCGACACTGAATTTAGCATAGCGTCATTTATAGAGGTATACATCGGGATCTCAAGCCCTTTATATCATTTCGAGTATGCCCCATTTCGGATATCAATTCCATTCTTACATAATCCCAAGTCATGTATCATGTCGTGCATTTCGTACAACTATATTTATCACACAACCCGTAGTTTAACACATACGAAATAGCATACGGTAATTTCATCTCATATAAGGAGTAACACCATCCAAGTCATTCATACTAGTATAGCACTTCATACATACCATGAGTATCCTCAACTAAACATGAGAAGTAACCTATACCAAATTCACATATATCCACATAATAAAGCAAGGAATAGACTTCGTCAAAATGATGTGCTCTCAGTTTTAACAAAATAGTTTTAGCAACTCACCTTAGGGTTTTGTGATAAAACCCCCAAATTCCAAGATTAGGTCAAATAAGAGCACGAACCTAAAATCAAGTAAATCGAACCCTAAGTTAGTTCATAACCCCTATTATGTGCGTAGATCCATCCTACAAGGGTTCAATTGAAGCTTACCGAGTGAGATCCAAATCAAAACCCTAGGTTTTGAGCTCCCTTCCTTTCAAGCAACAATGGAGGAGAAGGGTTGAGTGGAGAAGATGAGGTAGGTGAAGTGTGGTTCCCCAATCGAGCTAGCTCCAAGTGTAGATCCAACCTCAAGATCTTGAAGAGCTTTGAAAATGAAGAATGTAGGAAGAAAAATCGCCAAAATCGGACAAGGGATGAGAGAGATATGACCAAATGAAGTGAGGAAGGGTTTAAAACCCGTTTCAGCCTTTTATCAGCTACCTAGCGATCGCTAGTTGTGAGGGCTAGCGATCGCTAGCTCCCTTTTCTCCCCATCGCTAGCTAGAACAGCAGCCGTGAGGTTCATGCCTAGCGATCGCTAGGGTAATGGCTAGCGATCGCTAGCACCTGATCAATTTGGGTTCGATTTTGTTTCGGCCATAACTTCTTCGTTATAGCTCCGTTTTCGATTCCGAAAGAACCACTGGACTCGTAATTGAAGTTCCTAACATATTAGACCATAAAATGCATGTTTTGATCTAAAATTCTAAATTCCATATTTCATCAAAGAGTCGTTATTACACCGAAATTACGGGTGTTACACGATATTTTAGAATACGTAGAAATTATAGCAATCAATTAATGATATGTAATTTAATTTTGTATCAATTAATCAAAATTTGCTTTTGTAATTCAGTCATAGAAAATGAAACTCAAATCCAATCCAAATCCTACAAACCAAATATTCCAAATCCAAATTCTAATCCTTTGTATTCTAAATCTATCCAATGTAGGGGTGAGCATTAGACCCGGAAAAACCGGCCCGAACCGGAACCGAACCGGGACCGACACCGGAACCGGAACCGGTATTACCTATGCGGTCCGGTTCTCGGTTCCAACAATCGGCCATTTCCGGTTCCGGTTCCAAACCGGGTTCGGTTCCAAATATGCGGGTAAAAAACCGGGACCGGACCGGATGTTTATGAGACGTTTAATATACTTATTGTAATTTAAAAAAAATCTAATTCTAACTATATTATTAAGTCCGACAAAAAACATGCACTTAAAAAAACCCCGACTATTAAAAAATCCATCAAAAAACCATCGATCATCACAATACTAACTATATAAATAGTTATTATTCTCGTATAATTCTCTCATATATATATATATATATCCATCAAAAAATGACGATAAAAAACTATTGATCATCACGATACTAACTATATATATAAATAGTTATTGTTCTCATATATATATATATATATCCATAAAAAACGGTGATAAAAAACCATCGACCACCACGATACTAACTACAATAGTTATTGTTCTCGTATAAAACTCTCATATATATATATATGTGTGTGTGTGTGTGTGTGTGTGTGTGTGTTTTATATTTCATTATAGTCGACTAGTTGTATATTTAAATAAGTAAAATAATAATATGAAATAATAAAATATGTTTTTGACCGAAGAAGAAATTATCACACTATATATTTTATTTACACGGTTCCAACCGGGTTTTTGACCGAAAAACCGGGACCGAAACCGGGACCGGAACCGGTATTTCTTATACGGTCCGGTTTTCGGTCCTAAGAATCGGCCGTTTCCGGTTTCGGTCCCAAACCGGGTTCGGGCCGGTTCGGTCCGGTTCGGGCCTAATGCTCACCCCTAATCCAATGTTAAATCCTTTCATGAAATCTAACTCTCGTTTAGTTTGTATGAATGAAATGGATTTGAACCGATTTGGATTTCAAATCCACTCCAATCCCACATTTGATTTCCGGAATTTGGAATCATAAAATTCTTTTAGATAAGAAATCCCTCAAACATAGGATTTGAATCCTAAGAAGGTGGCTAGATTTTGAAAGATTCCATAGATTTTATATATATAATAACGATTTAAAATTTGTTAAAAACATTTGTTCTTAGTAATAAGTTAAATAAAAGATGATTTAATTATTTTTTAAAATTTTTAATGATTTATTATAAATAACAAAATCCAAAAGCATTTCAAATCTTACAAAGCAAACACACACAAAAGAAAATTTCTAAATACTTCCAAATTCAAATGCCTATGTGAAACAATTCATTTCATTCCATTCCTCCAAACTAAACCAACTCTAACCTTTCAAATTTAAATCCTTCAATCAAACCAAACACCCCCTTACCTTTCAAATTTTGATGCTATAAATAGGGGTGCACACGGGTTGGGTTGATCGGGTTGAGAGCGTTTTGAGAATTCAACCCGATGTTGGCGGTTTGAAACTTTTTCAACCCAACCCAACCAAAACAAAAGTTCAACCCAACCCAACCCAACCCGTTCGGGTTGATTGAGTTGATCGGGTTGGTCGGGTTATGTTTAAAGTTAGATAATAAACCTAAAAATGATGAATAATTAAAATGTTAAAGACGATTTATGTATTGCTTCTGGGTATTGTCGTACACAAAACTAATTTACTTAATTTTCATGTGTATGTGTGCGTATATATGACTTAACACACACATATATACATATACAAGAGTTATAAAGAAATAGAGAATAGATTTAAAGTGTATATATATATATAAAGAGGCTACAATGGTGTAATTATCTAATGTACATATTAATATAAGCTTAACAATCAAATAAATTAAAAAATATAAAGAAATATCGGGTTCATCGGTTGGTTGGGTTGGGTTGGGTTGGGTTCGCATGACGCTAACTCGATATCAACCCAATACCTTCGGTTTGAAAAAAATTCAACCTGATTAGACGTCGATTTTCTTCGGGTTGGTTTATTTTGCATCGGGTTGGGTTGGGTTGATCGGGTTCATCGTGTTTGTCGGGTTTTTGAGCACCCCTAGCTATAATAACAAGTGGTGAATTGGATGGTATATTCAAAGAAATTGCAAGTTTTTTACTCTTAAATAGAACACCAAAGAATCCGATACATCTCATACAGAGGTATGATCTCTACCCTTAAGAGTAGAACAAGTGTTCCCCTTCCCGGTTGTTGTTATATGGACCCCCTTAGGTATGTTATCCACTTACATAAATGTAGACCTCCCTATACTGAGTTCCATCTATATACTCAAATAACATTACCCATTTTCCTCAAGGAGGGTCCATTTAAAAGTCAGGTGCAATTGAGAGATTTAAACATTTATGTAGGTAGACAGCAGTAAGAACAACAAAGTAGAAATACAAACAAAACAAATCTACAAGCCAGGAAACAGAGATAGATTTCTCAAATACAACAATATTAGGAAGATAAATTTCGATGCAATTGAGAAAGCGATAAACGAATATATTTATCAACAAATGGTAGTTTAGAAGCCGGCTATCAAAGCAATAAATATTTTATCTGTTTTTGGACAAAATGATGAAAACGACCACAAACGACACCTAAAGGGAAAACTTAGGATAAAACATCACAATCAATCTTCGACTACAAACATCCCCAGCAGCAGAAACCGACCAACGATGTGGGAATCGCACAACACAAAACCAGAGGATGAATGACGAAGATGCTGTTCATCCTCTCGTTCGTTAACAACTTCCACATCCATCAATCCATCTCTTACTTCACATGAAAAACATAACACGAAAAATAGATAAAGAATATAGACCCAAAACAAACTAGATGGAAACCCAACCATCAAAAGCCAAAATACGTACTTAGAAGCATTTCCTGTGAACGATGGACGGGCCAGACTCGTCATATTCACCCTTGGAGATCCACATCTGATTCACACAAAGGCAAAGCAAGTTAGTCTAACATAATTCATCTTCTTTAGCCATCATAGAATTTAATAATCTTAATGGGGTTAGTTTACCTGTTGGAAGGTGCTAAGAGATGCAAGGATAGATCCTCCAATCCAGACACTGTATTTCCTCTCTGGGGGCGCAACCACCTTGATCTTCATGCTGCTAGGGGCAAGAGCGGTAATTTCCTTGCTCATCCGGTCAGCAATACCAGGGAACATAGTAGAACCACCACTAAGCACAATGTTGCCATAAAGATCCTTCCTGATATCAACATCACACTTCATGATCGAGTTATAGGTGGTCTCATGGATACCAGCAGCTTCCATTCCGATCAGTGATGGCTGGAAGAGAACCTCTGGGCAACGGAATCTCTCTGCCCCGATTGTGATAACTTGCCCATCAGGCAATTCGTAGTTCTTTTCAACAGATGAGCTGCTTTTCGCAGTTTCAAGCTCTTGCTCGTAGTCAAGAGCTACGTATGCAAGCTTCTCCTTCATGTCACGGACAATTTCCCGTTCGGCAGTGGTGGTGAACATATAACCTCTTTCCGTCAAGATCTTCATTAGGGAGTCCGTGAGATCACGACCAGCAAGATCGAGACGGAGGATGGCATGAGGAAGCGCATAACCTTCGTAAATCGGGACCGTATGTGACACACCATCTCCAGAATCCAACACAATACCTGTAGAAATAACAATATGATATCGTTAAGTGTACGCAATTAAGATTCTTTCTTAAAAGTTAAAACCATAAGAGCGATGAGAAACTAACCAGTAGTACGACCGCTTGCATACAAAGAAAGCACGGCCTGGATGGCAACATACATGGCAGGAACATTGAATGTCTCAAACATGATTTGAGTCATCTTCTCTCTGTTGGCTTTGGGATTCAGTGGAGCCTCGGTAAGAAGAACAGGGTGCTCTTCCGGAGCGACACGGAGCTCATTGTAGAAAGTGTGATGCCAAATCTTTTCCATGTCATCCCAGTTGCTGACGATACCATGCTCAATAGGATACTTCAAAGTCAAGATACCTCTTTTCGACTGGGCTTCATCTCCCACATAAGCATCCTTCTGTCCCATACCCACCATAACACCAGTGTGTCGTGGCCTACCAACAATACTCGGAAAGACCGCCCTAGGAGCATCATCACCAGCAAACCCGGCCTATAGATTTCATCAAAGAACAAAAAAACTCCAACTTGAATACACCAAAGGCAGCAGATTTATTTAACTTCAAACACACAATGATCCAATTAAACTACATAATTACTAACCTTCACCATTCCAGTTCCATTGTCACAAACAAGAGGCTGAATATCCTCAGAATCGGCCATTTTTTATAGAACTGCAACACAATTACACAAACATCAAAATACAATATTTTTCGAGACACATAACCTTTTACATCCCAATTTTTCCAAAATCTGCACAAACAACCAAGCAATATCTGCTAGAACTAGAACTAGAAGCAGGAGCACTTAATATCCTCAACTACTTAACTATACAGATCTCGATGAGCATCCACAACGGATCTTCACATAACTAACAAACACCTTACAAAATCAAACAGATCGCACAAATCAAAGTAGACAGATTCAATCTATACTTCCAGATCTAACTTCTTCACTCACAATCATTTCACAAATCAGATCAACGAAATCATAACAACTGAAACTGAACAGATCATACTAACAAATACAGAAATCAAACTAATATATTCACTAAGAAATCAAATCAAAACAAAACGATCTCGATTACATCTAAATCAAAGCAATTCCGACACAGATCCATAACCAAACCTCAAAAGAATACTCAGATCGGAAATCGAAAACAAATAAAAAAGCATGAAGAAAAGAATCGAATCTGAAAGTAACTGAAACTAACCTTTTAAGTTTGAGATGGAAGAAGCAGGTGAAAGCTGGGCGGCAAGTGAAACCCTAGGGTCGGAGGATGTGAGTGTATTCCAGAAGGAAGGAAGGAAGGATATTATAGAGATGATGGTTTGTATGTATATATTTGAAAATGGGGGTTGTAAGTAAATGGGGAGAATCATTCGGACCACGAGGAAAGATAAGATGACCTGGCGTTGACAGGCTTTCGGCATGCCTTGGTTGGTTACGACTCTCTTTGACTTTGGTGCTTCTATGTTTAAATGTTTTTACCTATTTTTATTTGTTACATATACAATATTTTGTTACATTGTTATAAGGGAAAAAAAAACAATTATAGCAATTTTGTAAGTTAGGTAAACCATAAACATGAAAAATAAGATGGGAATACTAGAGATGGGACTAGTCTTGGATGGAAGTGAAGGTTGGTTGTTGAATCGTGGATCATTTCGGCTGATGGTCGACAAACACGAGAATGTATGAAGAACAATATAATAGGAAAGGATGGTCGTACAGTTCATTGTGCTATAAGATTAAGATAAGAATGAACCAAGAATATGCACTTAAGCTTACATGAATTCTCTCTAATACATTGTATCATGTATATTCAAAACATTACACAAAAAGTTGTTGAAGAATGTTACTGAAGGTTGGTCAATAGGCTTGATCCTTGTAGCCTTAATCCTTTTAGAAAGGATCACTCTCTATCTGACGATAAGGATCTTCAACATGAATAAGTGTTGAAGTATGGTTTTCTGGCTAGTTGTACTTGGAAGCAACAAACGCTTGTGAGCTTTCTTTATAATTGTCTTTGAGTGATCTCTCATGAGCTTGATCATAGGTTGAACACTTGGTTTTTCTTCAGGGATGGAGTTTCTTACAATACCTTTTGTATTAACCTAAATCTAGCAAAGTGAGTTCAAATTGCTTTATGACAAATATGTACAATATGCCATAATGTCTATTTTGATGTATTAAAATGTTTTACTTGATATTTATTAAATGAGTGAGTTATTTTATGATTTTTGCATGTTTAATATACTGGATTTTATAAATATCATAAGATACTCATATTTGGGGATTTTGGACACTCTGGTAAATAAATCTAGAGATTCTGTTATTTTGATGATTTATCATGTAAATAGAAATCATTTGACATTAACGCACTCTTACAATTTTGTTTTATAAAGCATTAAAAATACATATTATTGTTAAATAAAATATTTTAGAGATGTAAATAATGTGATTTCACTTAGAACATGGAATAATGGGGCTTTTTGGAGTTAATCATACTTTTAGAGCATGTTTTTGCATAACCATCAGTGAAATGCATTTTATTATTTACAATGACATATATTGAATAGGCAATCATGTTGTTGAGCGGTTGGTTTGGTTTTAACTCATTTGAGTTTTGGGGACTTTTTTTCGGGTTATTTGCTCTATTACTTGCTTCGGAGTTATATGCAATTATAACATATTCATTTAAAGTATTACCTGCTTTGAGTGCATGGTCATTCATTTTGGTCATGTTATTTAGAATGTAATGCATTAGATCCATGTAGTAAGTCTTTATTGGTTTGAAATGGGATGGTTATTCTTATATTGTAACAAGAACTAGGCATTGAATCACTAGGGGGAACTAGGTATGGTCTTATGGGAGCCGGATAATAGTAATTGGCTACATAATGTAATTTCTAGTGCATGAAAGTACATGGGATCATCAGAGGCCTTGAACTAGGAATTGCAAATAATTGATGCCATTGAGGCTATTGATCCTTAACAAGAGCTCTATAACATGGAATGATGGTCTACTTTTGTGTTCCATCACCGAGCACGAAATTTGAGTCTCCCCTTCACCATAAGGTGGTGTTTTAAATTGGAGTTTTATCCATGTATTTTGGTGATGTTTGGTGTATGGAGTGTTCTCCAAATTTAATGATTTTGGGTATTGAACGTTATCCACAAATTGGTATTTTGGATAATAGAGTTTTATTTGAATTCCAATAATTGTGCATTGATCTTTATTCATATTTTGAGTGAATATTGAGTTTTGAACTTATATCTGGGTGGATGTTCGTATTGGCGTTTTTATCATGGAAATGATAAGTTTTGGAAAGGAATTTCCTTTATACTAAATACATTTTCATTATTTTGGAAATTGTAATTTAAACAATATCTTTTCGATCACTGTCTTATATAAATTATGAAAACTGTTTAAACTCATTAAGTGTTAAGCTTAACCCTTTTATTTGTTAATATATGTATCAGGTTCTTGTTGGGGTTTGATCCTGACGAGATTATGATGAATTGGGTGCTAGATAAAGACACAAGAAGAATCTAACTATTCCATGACGTCTTCTGCATTTGGATTATGGCAACTGTTACTGGGTTTTGACAACCTCGACCTTGACCTAGTCTTAATGTACGACTTGGTTTATCAATAGTGATGTTAAATCTAGGTTTCTTCATTCAAGGTCATTCAGGTATTGATCATTGGAAAGGGAGTTATCTTTCATTTTGAATTATTACTGAAAATTCTAAATTAATTGCTCTTTTTAGATTTGAGGGTGTTGCAAATATGTACCAAAATGCTCCTTATTATGTCTACTATTGAATATGAGTGAAATGAGCTTAAAAATTAAAAAAGTTGGGCCAAATCGAGAATCCGATAGCCTCTTGGGCGACTTAAGACCCGCAAAAATCGTGCAACTCCCTATTGAGTATAGCTTTTGAAATAGCTTCAAGTTGGAGCAAATTTTTTCAAACTTTTAAGGAAGTGGCCATATCTTTACAAATTTGATTAGCATAGGTTTTCATAAGAGGAAGGAACCAAGAATACTTTTCAAATGGTAAAAATCAAAAGCATACCTTGCAGATCATTGGAATGAGTAATACACACAAATAAACCATTATTAAGGAGGCTCGAATTTGATTATCATTATATCATATGATTTTTTCAAAGACAAAAGTAATTTTTATTTTGAAAACAAGGAGGTTGGGTAGGGTGTCATTGTCATCTTCATTGTTTGTCAAAACCATTATAGATATTGTTTATGATAATAAACAAACTGTTCTAATACCTTTTATTGGTTATAGTTGGTAAATGACTAAATAAAAAGTGTTTCTAAAATGAGAATCAAATACAAATACAATATATTTTAAGTTTTAACTTTTTATGTTATTATGAAAATGATGAATTATAGGACTCTGTTGTGAAAACATGAAAGGTAAAACATATGCTAAAAATTTTGGTTGGTGACAAACTTTCTATAATACTCACATTTGGAATTTGGAAAGACTTTGATCAACCAACTGGTTTGTCATAGAGGAAGACAACATCAAAGTTGCCAATGATGGTCGCAACAACTAGCATGTAGACGAGAGTAGTGACGATGAAGAAGAGTTCCAAGATTTTGATAGTAATGCTGACGAAGAAGAACTTAAATTGTCCGATCACTCCTCATATTATTAAATACCATGTTGATCTTAGTCTTAGTAAACTTTGTTTAGTTGTTTCCATGTTTACTTGTGTATTTGTTACCATCGATGAAATTAATCAAAAATCATTAATTAATCTTGTTAAGAAAAACAATATTTTTTAAGAACGAATGTGGTCGATATTCGGCAACCTATATCCACCAGAAAAGTCAGATCTATCGGAAATTAAGGTTTCCAACGACTGTTTTTCCTGCCCACATATATGTCGAAAACCTTAATTTCCATCGGATTTTGCCGCCGAATAAGCTTCCTTTTTTAGTAAAGTAATTATTCAATAAATTTAATAAACTAAAATTTCTAAATTATAATAATGAAATGATATTAAAATAATGGTATTTAATAAATAATTGTGGTAGCGATAATTTTGGAAAAATGAAAATGTTAAATTCCATCATTGACATCTTTTTATCATGGAATGTCTAAATCCTTTATTCACGTAATTTGTTGAAAAAGAAATCTGGTTAAAGGAATTCAACATTTCAATTCTATCATATTACATCAGAATTTGCGAACCCAACGTCTCACCCCCTAAGTTTTTAAAGATTTTGACTTTGAAATGAAATATTATCGGGCATTCATTGGAGAAAGAGGTAACCTATGAAGGTGAACCCACTCAACCAACTTTTTGCAACTAGAATTTTTTGGATACTGCACTTGTTGGAATTCTATCAAAAATTGATAGAATTCGACTAAAAACATAATGGGCTTACACCTAAGACATATTCGTGCATCGTGTATTTTATTTGGAATAATGTATTTTTATTTCCCAACACAAAATTGACGTTTTCCAATGTAAATTGTGCACATTGAGTTTTCCACATAATCAAATTGTGACTTTACGAGCTTATGCATCTTAAAGGTGCATACGTTCCAAAAAAATCTTGGGTCCGCTCTGGATGAAGAGGCTCTTAGCTCGCCAGTATTTCTTGGCCTTTGGAACTCCCGCCGATAGGTCATCGACGATTTTTCTGGTTGTATTAGGGTTTACAGGCCGCATGAGATTTATTCAAGGTGTCCTCAAGTGGACCTAAACACCTACGGTTAAAAAAAAATACCGATTTGACGATTTTGATAATTAATTCAGGACTTATTATAAACATTGTAACAATTAACCTCTCCGATCTCAACAATTATCTTGAAGTAGAAGTTCAACTAATTCATGACCATTAATTTTTCTGTTCTAAAAGAATTGTAACTTATAATTTAACTTTATATATGGCCAAAGCCCAAAGGGCTTGTAGCCTAGCGGCATTTGATGTTATTTAGTGGTGCCCTCTTTTTATGGTTGTGGGTTCGATTCCCATTGTGAATTGAAATAGGTTTAGGAGTAGATTTAGAAGTAGATTTAGTGAATGTGTGCGTTGGTCATTAAAAACAAAAAAAAGATAAAAATAAAAAACCTCTAAATCTGAATTTTTTTTTTGAATTTGACGTGATGTTAGACATATGAATTAACATACATTAATTGCTAAAGATTAAGTAAGATTAAATGAGTTATTATGTAATGGATTAGCCACTCAAATTGTTGGAGAGGTGGATATAGGAAAAATTGTATGAACCACTTAAACTATTTTCTATTTTTTGACTTTTTCTTTTTTTAAATGATTTACATTATATTACTGTTTTTATATTTTCCTGGAAAATTGTAGATACGTTTTGTTATTTAATGATTTGGTGGAAAATCCACAACCATATCAAACTTATGATCATTTCGTTGCAATTTCTATTTCATAGAAAAATATTGAAGGTGATACGGATTTTTTTTCTATAAAGTTGTTATCTCTCTCGTCCAAAATGAAAACACTAGATTGATGATAAATTCAACAGTTTTAGCTATGTATTTTTAGGATTTCATATCGTGGTTGATGTTATTATTTTGTTCAATTTCAATCCAACACAACTTGTATTCTTATTTCACTTAACGTAAAAGATTTTCTCACTTTGATTTCAAGTGGATTCATTGGATTTATTTTTTGGGTTCCGACTTCCAAGAGCAATTCAAGAAACATAACCTCACCTTTTTCTAAGGACTATTAATTACTTTTGTATGTTATGCAAATTGTAGAATGTTTCTTGTTTAATATATTCACGACATCTCCACACTATGATATTGCTAAAAAAATACGTGAATCCATAGTGTCACACCACAAAAAAATATGCATGATTTAATATGTTTATTGTGCTATATAAATAGCTATAATCTAGTCTAATAGTTACAATATGTTTAAAAATGTAATTTTGATAATTAAAAGGTTTATCTGATAGTATATCTATGTATGTATAATTTTATCAAGGTTCTAAATGACGTGAGACATGGAGTGAGTGAGTGACAACAAAGTCAAGCCTAAAGCATTACGAGTTATGGCGAGACATGAAGCATTTCAAGGTGTGTCCCCTAAGGTAGTATACACACATTCGTACTTGTGTATGCTAGTGTTTTCAATAATATCATAGAACGAGTTAAATTCTTATCAAGTAGTACAACTAAAAAAAAGAAAGAATGATATTGATACAAGATATACAAAACTTATAAAAATAATATCAAAAGTGCAAAATCACGATTAAATCTCTTGAATCACTACTCATCACTTTCTTCAATTTTCAAAGAATTTGTTTAGTTTTAATGTTTTTTTAAGTCTTAAGTCTAGTACATAATTATCATTTAACTCATAAGTATATATAAAAGTAGCAGCAAGCAATTGCGTTGTAACGTGCCATAATCCGCTTCAATGCAAGCCAAGCCTTGGAGAGTTGGAGTGAAGCCATAACGGTTAACACGACGACGAACCCAACTTTAATGTCATAACACACCATAACGAGTTATTTAGAATAATGAATTTTATTAATAAAGTAAAACTAACCAAAAAACCATATTTGGGCTTTAATAGATTTTAAGAGTAATGGGCCTAGGGATTAAGATAAACCCAACCCATATTTGGGAGTTAGGTGTTATCCAAGAAATAAACATGGTCTGATTCTGAAGTTGATCAAATCAGGATACAATTTTTAGGTTCCCAAATAAAAAGAAAAGAAAACATTATTTTTACCTGTTAAAAATAAATACAAGATCTGAGATCCAAAGGGTTTGGAAGTAACACTTTATTGGAGAAAAACATATTCGTGTGTGAATCTCGTTAGAAAAAAATTCTACATTGCAAACTCTAAAGGTTATTTCTAAAACACCCTATGATCTGTATTATATTCTATTACAAATGTATCATTGGATCCATTTGTGGGTGTTTTTTGTGAAAACTTTCTGAACAAAAGTAATCTGATATGATTTGTTTTAATTTGATCTAGTTACTTCTAAGCAATGGTATCAAAGTTACTTTGACTTGTTAATCTAAATAATCGATACAAAATCAAATCAGAAAGTGTGCTCTAAGAGGGTGTTTGGGAGTGCTTTTTTAAACTTACAGTGTGCTATCGCCATGGCCCATACGTTGTACATCGGTTTGCTCGTGCTACCCTAAAAGGGTGTTTGGGAGTGCTTTTTAAACTCCAAAAGTGTTTATTGACTTATGGTGGTGGCAAAAGAAGTTAAAAAAAATGTTTAAATTAGTTTTCATGGTGGTAAAAGCCAATATGTCAATAAGTTGTTTTTTAAAAAGTGTTTGATTTGAAAAATAGAGAACTTGGAGAGAGAGAGAGAGAGAGAGAGAGAGAGGGAGAGGGAGAGGGAGAGGGGGAGAGAGAGAGAGAGAGAGAGAGAGAGAGAGAGAGAGAGAGGATATCAAAAAGCCGAAAGTCGAGCATCCGTTACTTTTGAAAATCTCCTTTTTCAATATGATTAGAAAGTCATTTTCAATTTACCAAACACTTTTTCTTTTTTAACTTATTGGCTTTTTGAAAAGTCAATAAGTAAATAATTCATTTTCAAAATCAAAACATGTCTAGCCCAGTGGTAAGGTAACATCTTGGGGTTTAGTGGACGATATCTCTAACAACCTGTGTTAGAAACCCCGTGGAAAGCATGTGGCGGTATCCAGGTCATGGGCCCACCACACAATGATACCCTTATTGTACTGATTAATGGTCAACGGGGATTAGTCGATGCCCTTGGATTTCGGATATCCCTGTGTGTGTGTGTGTGTGTGTTTAGTTGTCGTTAAAAAAAGTCAATTTCAAAAGCACTCCTAAACACCCTCTTTTGGTTGGAGCTGCTTTGGTCTTAGGCTAGTGTTGCTTTTAGCCGTGACTTGTGTCATGGCCCTCTACAAGGTCCCTATCGTCTCACATCATGATTGGTGTTGTTGCTCGAGATGCGGTGGTGCCAAGCACAAGGACAACCCATCCCTTACCCGACGTTGCTGCCTCATGGAGCCTATGATCGTTGAGGGCCTTGGTTTTTTCTTTGTGATATTCAATATAATTGGATATTAGACATTAAAAGCATTTTTAACAAAAAATTGCCTTGTTGGTATGGCAAACGCATGTGACTGATTGTTCTAGAGAATGCTAGGTCCGAACCCTCTAGGAAGCGTGCCTTTCTAATTTTTATTTTACCTCTATTTAACTCAATTTATTTCATTTTATCATTCAAAAGGCACTTGTAATTTTTCACCAAATTTCATTTTATAAATAAATGTTTTAGTACTTTCTTTTACTAACAAAATTTCCCAAGGGACTTTCATCTATTAATTTTGAACTTTTAACAAAATTGTTTTATAATTTTTTGGATTATTTAATGAAATTTAAAACTCCTTTATTTGTTATTGATAACCAATTTACTTATATAGGTTTGCTTAGTTTTTTTCTTTTTTAAATTTTCTTTAACAATCAGTGTTTTTTTAGTAACAATAAACCAATACATTTTTGTTGAATTTTCATTTTTGTTGATTTTTCTTTTTAATAATCGATAATGATTAACCCATTTTATATAAAATAGAATACTTTTTACTTGATTCGGTTCATTCTAAATGTAATAGAAAGATGAACAATTTATACTAAATCAAAGAGAAGTCGTCGATCGATTATCATCAAATTGAAATAGAGCAAAATAAGTTTTTAGCTAGTCATTATGCAAGTATAATAAATGATTTTGCTTAGTGTTTGACTAAGTACCATTTTGATACAATTTTCCTTTTCTTATACCAACCAAACATGATTTAGATTAACTAGTTTTTCAATTAATTTATAAGACATTCTCAAGACAAAAGAAAAATATAAGATAATGTTTTTGAAATAAGAAGGTAGGCTACTTCCTTGTTGAAATTAAGAAAGCACATAAACAAACATTACATTTGTGATTATAAAGATGGAAGGAAGGAAGCTAAGCTGCAAACAACACCATAAAAACATCATCATCACATCTTCAGAAATACAAAGTTCATTCATTAAATATGGACTTCACTTCACTTCACTTCATTTCACTTCACTTCACTTCACTTGTATTCCAAGATCATGTTGTTTTCTGGTGCCAATCCAACACATGCCCTCAGTATGTTCTCCAGCATTGCCCTCTGTTTTGCTAGTGCATTCACCACTGGTGTCCCTGGTGGTACCTGTTTTTTTTTTCCCAGAATAAAAACGTCACTTTCCGGTCCCACAACATGTGATCGATCCATCGATCATCACAACAATCAATAATTCATTCACAAAAAAGCAACTTACAAGAGGGGCCTTTGTGAGGTAACTTAGGATGGTTGCAACAGGATGGAACGAGTGGAACTTTCCCTCAGTTTCCGCTTTAAGCTGGATGCGAGTACTCAGCTCAGCCAGTAGGACCAAGTCCAAGATGATTGGTGCAGCCAACAGTGAGTCTTCACATGTGTTATGCAGAACGATAGTGTTCGTACCACCCATGAATATCTCAGACGTGTACTCGTCCATTGCTCTCTTGCTATCTCCCACATACGGCACATACTACATACATACATACATGCATCACTTTTTTAATCACATCCATTCCATCATCTTAATCTAAAAAATAAGATTTTTTGATTCAACAACTTTTCCAAAATGGACGAAGTGTGTGTGTGTGTGTGTGTGTGTGTGAACATGATAGATATTCTTTTATTAGGTGTGTGTGTGTGTGTGTGTATATATATACCTTGATAACGACGACATGATCAGGATGCTCCCCAGGCTCATATAAGATGGCATTGCTAGAAACCATGTCGTCAACGACGTTGCTCTTGGAGATTTCCTTGGAACGGAATGTTTGTGGAGCTGACAAGTTCATCCCGTCATTGTTTCCCAAGTGATTGTAGCTCACTATCGATGTTGGCTGTTACCAAAACCACTTGATCAGTCACTCTTGCATTCTCTTCTTTAATTAAACTAACACTCGCAAAGTAAGTATAAATAAGACCTACATTACATAAATATAAATGTTTACCTTAATACCAGCTCCCACAAGGAAATCAACAAGAACAGATTTCATCTTGGTTTGACCACTCTTAAAGTCATCTCCACCAATCAAGGTGTTCCTCTGGATGGCCAAATCAATAACCCCTACACCCACAAACCAAATCAGTATATATAACAACAAACATCAAACTTTGGTGAAATAAATTATATATATAAGGATGAGAAAAGCGTTACCTGGTACGAAAGTGTTTTGTGGGCTGCCATTGATGAAAGGCACATTTTCAAGAATACAAGCGATAGCATACAAGGTTGATGGAGAAATCTCAGCTTCATTCTTGTCTATTGATGCAAAGAGATTCTCCATTGTATCATTCAGCCCAACTACTACATTGCTGTATCTTTCTGTGTTGGCTGTCCACAGTACCACCACCTTGTCCACCTTGTTTGCCTCCTTGAACTCCCTGTTTCCAATACCATTTTTGTAAACAAAAAGCTTTCTGCAGCCAAAACTATCTTACTTTTTGACCTTATCGAAAAACCACGTCTTGTTAGCTTCTAGCTTTTCGAAAAGTTACCTCAGATGGTGTTTAATAAGCTCAAGGGGCTTTTGTCCATTTCTTTCAATTATGCCTTTTATATTTTCCAAATAATTTTTCATCATGTCATCCCAGGTCATTTTACGTTGTCATCAACTAGTTTTTTGATTAAATATGATTAATTTATCAACTAACAACTACCTTATCAGCCAATTTTCCAAATCATAGCCTTATTTTTCCATACATAAAAAAGAGGATTTGACAGGTTTTTGCCTTAAACAAAATGATGTTATTGATTATGACTCAAATAGAGTGGTATATAAACAAAATGATGTTATTGATTATGACTCAAATAGAGTGGTATTACTATTATGCGTACCTGATGTCCTTGATGATTTTTTGGATCTGTTCGTTCTTGGTACCCTTGATCACGTTGTCGGCACGTGAACCTTGGTTGGCAGCAATGAAGTCAGGGTCAAAGATACCAGGGAGTGGGACCATGGATTCCATGTAAGGCCTTAACTGCTTTTGGAGATCAATGTCCAAAACCCTGGCCCTTGCCATGGAATCTGCCAAGTTCATGCTACTTATGTCCCATCCTCCAAAAACGATATCGTCAGGGTTCACCTAAACCATTATTTAACATTTAGTCAGTCACTTGTAAGCGGACTATACATACATACATATATATATAGGGTCAGGTTCATGTGAGAACAAGCTGTCAACGTTGGTGTTTTTCACTGTGAAGGTTCAAAATTTTTTTACCTTCACAACGTTTTCACTGTGAAGGTTCGGATATACGTTTTACCTTCACAGTGTTTTTCACTATGAATTTTCGATTTTTTTTACCTACACAGTGTTTTGCTGTGAAGTTTCATGTGTAAAGTCTTTGTCTCACGGGTGTGTGTTTATATATATATATAAACCCAATCTATGTTTTAATTATTTATTAATCTGCAAATCCAAATGGAATATACAAGATTTGTTTGATTTAATTAAGGGTATGTTTATTCAGACAGTTTTGCAACTGGTAATTTTTTAATATGATGCCAAATAGCTTTTAAAATGAATTTTTTATATATGATACTAATATTTTATATGGTACATCACTGTTACCTGAAATACATGTGATTAGCTCCATTATTAAAGTGAAGTCACAATCATAAACACCAATAAAGAAAGAAAAACATACCATTGGGAGGAGGCTCTTGAAAGGGGCATAGATCTCCTCCCCATTGAATGACCCAACTCTGATAGTGGATGCTTGGGTCAAGGAACCAAAGTAGTTGGCTTGTTGCACTTTGTCTTTGGTTGCCCAAGATATTCCCCTGTTTCAATTATTTCCCAGATTAAAATTTTAAACAACAAAAAGAAAAAAGAAAGGTCTCACCAAGCCCACTTTAACTCATATATTTTGATTCCAATTTCCAAATATGGACAATGCTTTGATTCTAGTTACATACCCTAAAAGCTCATCTTCTTTGATTCCAGGAGTAGCTAATAAAGATGTTGATTACCAATAAAAAAAAATCCCTAAAATGTTCTTTGAGCATCAAGAATTTGTCTATAAATAAACATAAACTGTAATTTTAGGAGACAAAAAATAATGCGTACGAATATAATTCTCTTTTTATGAACATTTATTTCCAAGAATAAGTTTCCCACCACAAAAAATTATTTTGTTTATGACAAAGCTTCTTGCTTTGGCTATTGTATCCATCTGTCTTCCTTTTTGCTAGAAACCAAATAGCATAGCAATTTATGATGATTAAAATAATGTTAAAAGATGCTCATTAAGAGGTGTGTAACAAAAATGATACCATGGGACCAAAGACCAGAGCTAGTGTCATAAAGAAGACAATAATATGTCATAAAGTTGTTAAAATAGCTAACTCAAGGCCAAATGAAAGCCTTTTTTGATAAATAATGACAAAGGTGTTCAATTTTATCAAAAAGCTAACCTTTTGTCTTCTACTAATAATAAATAAACATAGATCTTGAAAGCCAAGACTAATTATAGCAATATTTTGAAATAATGACAACATATTATCTATAACTTCATCTTGAGAAATAGACAAAAAAAATTATCTTAAGAAGAAATTGTTAAAATGCATACTTGATTTCTGGGTTAGTCTTAAAAATGTTATTCTCTAACCAAAAGAAGAAAAAAGAAAGAATAAGATGCAATATCCTTTTTGGGTTGTCTTCCAAAAAAATATAGCTTTTCTATACGAAAAGATCAACTTACAATTTTTTTTGTCAATCAACAACTGTAGCTAGATAGATATTGGTGATGCATGATGTTTGTTTGTTTTATTAAACAGAATTTTAGGTACTTAATCAATGATAAAATAAACCAGAAAATTAGATAAATATTTTATGTTTTGCAAAACCATGGGTTCCTTAAACAACTTACATACATATCCACAAACTTAATGAGAATAAAAATTAAAAACCCTACAAACCCTCCAAAGTCCTCAAAGGACATGAACCTATATAGCTTTGGGGAGCAAAACCCAAGATCTCACTAGTTAAATGTCCCTTGTTGTGCTATATGCATCACATAGTATCAAACACCATTTGGTGGGGGTGCTTGGGATTGCTTATATAATGAAAAATGCTTATCAGCTTTTCCAAGAAGTTAAATTTTTTTTTTGTCTTCTTACAAAACTGCTTATTGCTTTTCAAAGAAGCTATAAGCACTTTATCCGAACACTTCAAAACAACTTATTGTTTTTCCAGGAAGGTAAAAAGTTATAATCACCTTCAAATAAGCACTCCCAAACACCGCCATAATACTATTTGCATCATTTTAAAGTCGATATCAAGTCAATTGATACATTGAAAATCGAAAAAGTAGATCTTCATGTTGACATGAGTAACCATGTGCACTTGGCAATTCATAGTGATGACTACTTTAGCCCAACCCTACAATATATAGTATAAAGGGTGGGTTTTATAGTAACATGTCATTTGTCCCCAAAATTATGGTTGTTTGGTATGAAAGAAGCTTTCTGTTGAAACCAAAAATAAATCTTATGCCAATTTTGAAAGCAAATACCTCCAAAAGTATCAGGTTTTGGCAGAAAAATAAGATAAAAACTGAGAAAAACAAAACCTAACATGTGTCATGTAACTATACTAAATTCACAAAAAACAGTAATTTGTTAGCACTTGTATAGTTGTATTAGAAAAATATAATTTTGTGATTATAATAATACTTAATATATCATTATATCTGCACGAGTCTGATCACCTTTTTCTCACATGTTGTTCATCATCACCTTTACCCACTTGTCCTCTTTTCGGGTCCAAAATTGATAACTCTCATACGAACTAACATAGCATTTTCGTTGATTCCAAACACACACATAAGTCACTTTTGTTTTTTGATCAGTGGTTCAAAATCAATTGAATTGAAAAATATAATATATATAGTACAACTAGTATCCAAAATCGAATAAGCAACTGGTCCATGATATATCTATATAAAGGGAAGTTCACTTGTGAACCGGATTCTAGCAAGACTGCAAGATTGATGATCAAGATTAAATAGGTAGTTGGTAGCTGTTTTCGAGGAAATTACCCATTTAATCTTGACCATCAATAGTGGGACCCACCTAAATCATATATGATTTTTTTTAATACGTGAGACCCTCGTAGCTCATATATTCCTTTGGACAAATTGCAATGGTTTTTGTCTGAACAAGTTCCGTATATCTGTATATGTATATGTATACATGCAGAATGTATACATATTCGTTATGGAAACGCATCTGGTTCGATCGATCCAAAAGGAATACGAAACCAAAATCGTCCCCAAATTAACATCTAAAAATCAAAAACTTTGCGTTCTTTTTGGTTCAAAAACGAAATACTCACTCTCGATTAGCGATAACACCAGCAGTTAGGGTTGAGCCATTGTTGCCTCCCCATCCGACGAGCATCACCCTGTTAAAATCAAAATCAAAATCAAATCATATAACAACACACAGAAATGGAGGTTTTGATCAAATTCAAAAGGCAAAATCGAATTACGAACCCTAATTTAGGAACATGAGTTTGAGTCTTGAACTCGTATTTGACGGTTTTAGGCTTAACGACCCATTGGAAGGCCCCATCCTTCTCCTCGTGAACGAGCTCGGTGGTATCGTAATTGTAGAGCGAGTGTATCTCATCGGGAGTGTACTTAACATTGGGGCTTTCCACCTTAAAGCTCTCGATAAACATGGCTTCTTATGGTGTGGATTTGTGGATCGCAAACGAATTTGAGTGCGAATTTGGGAGGAGGATGAGAGTGATGATGAATGAGAAGAAGAGGTGAGTTCTGCCATGGCTACCCAAGGGGGTATATATAGACAAGTAAGTGGGGACACGTGTCAAGTGGTGAGTGGGTGTGGGTCCCACAGTGTGAGAGAAGCGTAGATGGAATCTATACATACAAACAGTTTGGTGGTGGTGTGTGTAGTGGTCACAAAAGGTCGACCTCCTTTCATGGACCGTGATCAATTAAAGACCTACGGTCGTATGTATTCATGCCAGACTTATACATCCACAATTTTCCATTTCCATTTTCAATTACCGTCCCTTCTCGTCGCCGGCCACCGCCACCACCGTCGCTACCACCACCGCTGTGGCCACCGTCACTGCCGCCATTGCAATATTTGAAAAAACGGAAAATGGAAAATAAAAATTAGACGGAAAATGCACAACTAAACGAGTTTTCTAATTTTTTAGAAATGAAAAATGAAAACTCCATGTTTTCAAGTAAACAAATTTTCTAAAATTTTCCTAGAAAACTGAAAAAGAAAAATCAACTCCATTTTCTGTTTTCATTTTCGTGGAAAATGAAAACAGTTTTCCACAACTAAACACAACATATTTCTTCTTTTCACGTCATTTTTATCTCAATAAATTAAAATTCTTTTTAAAACTTTACAACGGAAATTCTTACAAAACCGCACTTCCCTTATGTTATTTATAATACTATTTTTATTTATGTAAATTATTATATAACAGAAAATGAGACTACTACAAGAACCTGAGTTTTTGTTCAAACATTTGGGTTCCAATAAGAACCTATGACTGAGCAATAACCTATATCTCACAGTGGAGATTCTTGTAAAAACCCCAAGAAGAACCTTCATTATAGATAATAATACCTTTTTTCCATAGATAAATTGGGAAAAGTAATAAAACAAAAGAAAAGGAGTAAATTAGGCCTTTTATCCCTATGAATGTCGTAACTTTGGTCACTATTTTAAATTAATTACAATTTTAGTACTAATTATTGTTACTTTTATTAACTTTTGATCCATTAATCTAACTCAAGGAGTATAGATAGACCATAACACTCAAATATAGATTTATGGTCTATTTATACTCCCTGGGTTAGTTTAATGGATCAAAAGTTAAAGAAAATAACAACAATAAGTATTAAAACGGTTAGTAGTTGAAAAGAGGGATCAAAGTTGTTAATGGATACATTTATAGGGATCAAAAACTTAGTTTACTCTTTTTCTTTTGTACTAATTACAGTTTTAGTACTTATGATTGCATTTTCTTTAATTTTTGGTCCATTAAACTAACTCATAGAGTATAGATAGACAATAACTCCAAATATAGATTAATCATTAGGTTTAGGTTTAGGCTAGCCATATAAAGTTTATAGACAATAACTCCAAATATAGATCGGACCTGAAATATACTAATCGTTAACCCCATTTCTTTAGTTAATGCTTTATTTAATCTTATTATCTTCGATAAAACTATATGTAAATAGGGGTGTAAACGAGCCGAGTCGAGCCGAGTATCAGGTAGTTCGAGTCGAGCCGTTAGTATCTCGAGTCGAGTTTTTTTCGAGTCGAGTATTGACCGGGTTCATTCGAGTCGAGTTTTTAACCGAGTTTTGTCCGAGTCGATTTCGAGTAGCTCGCGAGTTTTCTTGTATTAAAGCCGAGTCGAGCCGAGTATCAGGTAGTTTGAGTCGAGTAGTTGGTATCTCGAGTCAAGTTTTATTCGAGTCGAGTTTTGACCGGGTTCATTCGAATCGAGTTTTGATCGAGTTTTGACCGAGTCGATCTCGAGTAGCTCGCAAGTTGTCTCGTCTCATTTACACCCCTATATGTAAATGCGTTTACACATAAAATGTACTTATCATAATTACACTTTCAAAAGCGAAGTTTAATTATTCTTCTCGAATAACAATTAATCAGGCCCGCCTGAGCACGTATAGCGCGTGTGATTGTACAGGGCATCAAACATTCAAACCCAGAGAGGCATCATTTCATCTACTATTATTAGTTTGGGTTTAATAATTTGGGAGCTAGGCTTTAATTAAAAACATAAGCACAAGGTCCAACCGCCTAGCTAAGACGTGGTAGTATTGTTGGTGCATTGTGGAAAATCCATTGTTGGAGATCGAATCCCACTATGGAACTGCATATATATATATATATATATATATATATATATATATATATATATAGGAAAAATCAAATACAAACCACTTTTTTTTTGTAAAAACTATAGAACCAATCTCAACCATCTATCTATTTTAATCAATGGTTATTAATACTAGAGGACCATGATAACAATTCCTTAATCTTTTATGATGCCACGCTAGATTATAACCCATAAGGGTAATTTAGACATTTTGGTATTTTAATTTATAATTAAACAATTAAAAGAAAAGGCAACTTTCTTTCACTTCATTGTCTTCCTCGTTTCCCCCCCACCAATCACACACCTCCTTCCCTCTATACACCACAACCTACATTGATGCCTCCAAACTTATCATCTTGTTTCTCCAAAACCCAAAAAGAAAAAAGAAAAAAAACCCACCAAAATCGCATCAATATTCTCCAAATCTACAATCGTTTTTCATCTCTACCACCGGACCTCACCACCAACCACCAGATCTGTACATCCACCACCGTCGCCGGTGTTCCACCGCCACCGCCGCCGCCGCTACCGTCTACCACTACCACCGCCGCTGCCGTCTTTCAGATCTGGTTACCAAACAAAATCCGATGATCTGGTAAGTTTTTTCTATTTCTATCGAAAACCCCCAATTTCTAGGGTTATTGAGTTTTTTTTCAAAATTAGGTTTGTTTGATTCAATTTTAGAGATTGTTGTTTCATAAATGTTGTTTGTAATCTTGATTTGTGCAACATATCTAAATAATAACATTTTTTATGAAGATTTTAGGAAATCATTACTGGAAAATAAGAGTTTTTTAAGTTTTGTTTTTGAAAGTTCATAATGTGTTCTTGAAGGTTCATCATGTGATCTATGAAGGTTCATCATATTCTTGAAGGCTGAAGTGGATGATGATGTGAAGATTCATTAGATGAATTTAAATGTAAAAATACATTTGTTTGTATTCATTTGGTGAATCTAGTTGTAAACAGATATTTAGTTTTGTATTCATTAGGTGAATACAAATGTAAATAGACATTTTGTTTTGTATTTATAAGATGAATGAATTTATATGATTTTCATTTGGTGAATATGAATATTCATATGGTGAATATATGATGAATATGAATATTCATATGGTTTATGATGAATATGAATATTCATATGGTGAATGTATGATGAATATGATACGGTGAATATGAATATTCATATGGTGAATATATGATGAATATGATATGGTGAATATATGATGAATATGATATGGAAAATATGAATATTTATATGGTGAATATGAACATTCATATGGTGAATATATGATGAATATGATATGAGAAATATGAATATTCATATGGTGAATATATGATGAATATTCATATGGTGAATATATGATGAATATGATATGAGAAATATGAATAACCATTGATTAAAATAGATAGATGGTTGAGATTGGTTCTATAGTTTTTACAAAAAAAGTGGTTTGTATTTGATTTTTCCTCTATATATATATATAGTGTTAATCAAATAAAAACCACTTTATTTGAAAAAACTTGAGGAATAATCTAAGTCATTAGATATTAATAATCAAGGGCTATTAATAGGGGAAGACCATGATAACAACTCTTTAATTTTTGATGGTGCCACACTTAATTTTAACCCCAAAAGGGTATTTTGGACCTTTTAAATTCAGATCTCATATCATCTCCTTCTTTCTCACCAAACCATCTCCTTCTTCGTTCTTCACTCTCAAGATCCTATTCAAACCCTAACCCATTTCATCTCCTTCCAAGATCCTTCCACCACCACTACTCCACCGGCGACGTCCGCCACCACACCACTGCTGCTACCGCCACACACCACCGAGGATATCCACCTTCATCTCCGTCACCCGTTCGTCGCCACCATCTCCATCACATTATCGCCGACCACCACTCGCAACCATACCACCGCCGACCTTCACGACCGTCGCCGCTTACTACGTCGCCGCCTTCATCTGGACATTCCATCGCCGCCACCATCAAAACAACCACCATTCACCACCGTAGACCACCACTACTCCAACTTTTGCTGCTACAACCACCATCTGCTGCCAACAGCCACCACAATGCCGTACCACCATAAACCACCACTACTCTGCCATTTGCTGCTGCTACCACCAACGTCCGCCATCTGCCACCACTTGATGCCGCCGTCAGCCACCACCTCATTTTCATATTTGGAACATTCATTCCTTTCTTTTGCACACCAGATGTTCGATGAAATGCTTCTATGAGCAGGTTATGATCTATTGCCGGCTAGTGTTCAATTTTCTCGATTTTGTTCCTCAATTTTACCCTCAATTTGTTTTTCTAGATACCGATTCTGTTGATTTATTGGTTTCTTTATGATTGGATTTGTTGGATTGGATTTGTTGGATTGGATTGTTTTCGGATTTGTAGGAGAAAGATGTGGTTGGATTGGTGGTGGTGGTGGTGAGGTCCCCGGATTTAACAGCGGCGGCGGCAGTGGTGGTGGTGGTGAGATCACCAGATTTAATAGTGGTGGTGGCCGGAAAGAGAGAGATGAGAGCTATGGTTGTATGTATGTCTGTATGTTTACTTGTTATTTACTTATGAATATAAATGTAATGGACATTTTGTTTTGTAATCATAAGGTGAATATTCACCTAGTGGTGATTGAATTTATATGATTTTCATATGGTGAATTTTAAGATTCATATGGTGAATATGAATATTCATATGATGTAACACCCCAAAACCCAAGCAAAATAATTAAGCATAACAATAACGAATCCCAGTGATCTAAGTACTCAATATCATAAATATTAATTCAAAAGTAAATGGTCTAAGAGTGCATGCGGAACATCCCTCCACAGCTGAGATTCTAAAGTATTAGGTACTAAAATAAAACTGACACGCTGCTCTAAGCGTTCACCTTCTCTTTGCCTCTCGCTACTCGATCTTTCCCAGAAAAGTATTTAGAGTTTGAAAAAAACGAGGGTTAGACCAAAAGGTCTAGTGAATTCCCCCCAAAAACAGTTGAAACAGTAGTTCCGGCCCGCTGGCCAAATCAACAAGTACATATGTGTTACGGACAAAGAAATCTCACACAGCACAAAGGCAATCATTCACTCCCAGGGGACAATGTCCCGAGGTACCCCCAAATGGTGGATCAAACCAAATGGTAAACACTCCCAAGGAACGTACAGTCCCAAGGTACCCAATGTCCATACTGCAACACATCTACTTCAAATCATTTTAAACATTACCATTTAAGCATGCATAAATGTAATCATCAGTTTATCTCATTCATCACATAAAACAATGTTTAGTCATCATAAAAACATTTCATAAAACCGCATGGATATATGTTGAAAACAGTAAAATCAATCCATGCATTTCAGGCAAGGGAACTCACCTGAGCTTAACTCGCTGCTTACTCTATCTCCTGGTATCTGTATAAATTCCTAAGGCATTAGTGATTCGCACTTAGTGAAACCCACAACTAGGATACCCCTAGGCAGACCCAGCACGGGGGTTCCGATTCGGGAAATGCCAATTCCCGATTCGGGAGGCATCCAACTCCAAAGTCCCGAATCGAAAGGTTACGAGGTCAAAGTGACGACTAAGTTGGTCAAATCCCCGATTCGGAAATCATAGATTTTCCAATTCGGGAAAGGCAAACGAAGAAATGAGTTTCCACCCAATCACCCAAGCATTTTTTCCCGATTCGGGTTAAACGTTCTCCCCGGTTCGGGAGACATGAACTCCCAATTCGGGAAACATGAATCCCGATTTGGGGAACATGAGTTCCCAATTCGGGAAACGCAACCAGATCTGAAAAACACTAAAAATGACTCAAAATTTCCTCCTAACTTGGCTTGATTTTCATCTGGACTTATCCCAAAGAAATACTACATTCGATCACGACAACTTTACACTAATAGAGTATCGAATCTTACCTCGAACGGCGAAATCCCGATCTTGAAGTTGAAGAAATGGCTCAAAGTTGCTTTCCAATACACACACTAATCACACACTAAAATTTTTCCCAAAAAGATAAAATCCTAGGGTTTAGGGTTTAAATACCTTGGGTTTTGGGCCAAGCCCATACCATAAATGGTATAATCCAAGTCCATTAATATCTTTCAAAAAGTTACACATTCAACCCCTCATTCCAAAGTTTCAATCAATTTAGGTATATAAATGTCAAGAATTCGAAATACTTCGACACTAAAATTCTCGGTTATTACATCACACCCCCCTTAAAAGAATTCCGCCCCGGAATTCAATCGTTGAACAGGTAAGGGTACTTTGCTCGCATCTCGGATTCCGTAAAGTATCTCGTACGGTGCCGCCTCGATACTCGAGTGATAGCTGTTGTTGTAGGCGAACTCGATCAACGGTAGATGATCCTCCCAAGAACCTCCAAAGTCCAAGATACACGCTCTTAACATGTCTTCTAAAGTTTGGATGGTCCGCTCACTTTGTCCGTCGGTCTGGGATGATACGCGGTACTCAAGTTGACCCGTGTCCCCATTTCTCGTTGAAAGCTTTGCCAAAACGTCGAAGTGAATCTGGCATCTCGGTCCGACACGATAGATACGGGCGTTCCATGAAGTCGTACAATCTTCGCTATATATAGCCTCGTGAGTCTCTCCATAGAATACGTTTCCTTCATTGGTAAGAAATGAGCTGATTTCGAAAGTCGGTCGACTATTATCCAAATGGTGTCATATCCCTTAGGCGTTCGGGGTAATTTCGTCACGAAATCCATGGTAACATGCTCCCAAGTCCATTCCGGTATTGGCAACTGCTGTAGTTTACCATACGGTCGCTGATGTTCGATCTTTACTTGCAAACAAGTCACGCATCTCTCAACAAAATAGGCGATGTCTTTCTTCATTCCCGGCCACCAATAACTTTGCCTCAAACCATGATACATCTTGCTCATTCCAGGATGAACTACGTACTTTGATTTATGCGCCTCGATCAAAATCTTCTTTCGTAGATCTCCAAGTTTTGGAACCCAGATCCGATTCCCGAAACACTTCAAACCTTCGGTGTTCGATACTAGCGTATCCAGAATTCCCACCATTCGTTCGCTCTTCAAGTTTTCCTCTTTCAATGCCTTCTCTTGCCATTCTCTAATTTTCGACTTGAGGTCCGGTACAATGCTTATTCGGTAAGCCACAATACCCGATCGAGAATCCACAATGTCAGGCTTGACTTTACCTCCCTTTCGACTTAAGGCATCTGCCACAACATTTCCTTTATCCGGGTGGTAGAGGATCTCACAGTCGTAATCACTAAGTAGTTCGATCCATCGCCTCTGCCTCATGTTGAGATCTTTCTGATTAAGAAGATACTGTAAGCTCTTGTGATCTGTATAAATCTGACACTTCACGCCATAAAGGTAGTGTCTCCAAATCTTTAGAGCGAAGACTACTGCTGCCAACTCCATGTCGTGCGTTGGATAGTTAAGCTCGTGCACTTTCAGTTTCGTTGACGCGTACGCGATCACCTTTCTATCTTGCATGAGAACGCACCCCAAGCCTAACTTTGATGCGTCACAGTAGACCACGAATCCATCCGTTCCATTTGGTAGAGTGAGAATAGGTGCACTAGTCAATTTCCCTTTCAAGTTGTTGAATGCATACTCGCATGTCGATGTCCAATCGAACTTGGCGTCCTTCTTTGTCAGAGCCGTAAGTGGCGTGGCGATTGCCGAGAAATGTTTGATGAACCTCCGGTAGTAACCTGCCAATCCAAAGAAGCTCCTTACTTCCGAGGGGGATTTTGGCGACTCCCAACCTTTAATGGCATTAATCTTAGCTGGATCCAGTTTGATTCCCTCTTGCGTCACGACGTGGCCCAAAAACTGTACTTCCTTTAACCAAAACTCACACTTTGAAAACTTCGCGTAGAGCCGCTCCTGCTTTAGCGTTTCCAACACCTTTCGTAGGTGCTCGTCGTGCTCCTCGGCCGTCTTTGAGTAGATCAAAATGTCGTCGATGAAGACGATGACGAATTTGTCCAGATATGGTTTGCATACTCTATTCATCAAATCCATGAATGTCACTGGTGCATTCGTAAGCCCAAATGACATCACAAGAAAATCATAATGTCCGTAACGAGTCCGGAAAGCCGTCTTTGGAATATCTTCTTCTCTAACCTTGAGCTGATGGTAACCCAATCGTAGATCAATCTTTGAAAAGAACTTTGCACCTTGTAGTTGATCGAACAAATCGTCAATCCTCGGTAGTGGGTACTTGTTCTTGGCAGTAACTTTATTGAGTTCTCGGTAGTCAATGCACATCCTCATGGTGCCGTCTTTCTTCCTCACGAACAAAACGGGTGCTCCCCACGGCGAAGTGCTAGGGCGAATAAATCCCTTATCGAGAAGCTCTTGAAGTTGTGCTAACATCTCTTTTAACTCCGACGGTGCAAGTCGATACGGTGCCTTGGCGATAGGCGTCGCTCCAGGTACCAAATCAATCCGAAAACTCGATCTCTCGATCTGGCGGTAGACTAACTAAATCTTCCGGGAAATCTTCCGGGTAATCACGAACAACTTCGACGTTCTTCACTTCTAACTTATCTTTGCCTGAATCTACCACATAAGCCATAAACCAAACACATCCCTTCCTAATACATCGATTTGCCTTAATCACCGAAATCAAGCTAGTACTTCTATTCCTCTTAGTACCATAAACTACTGTTGTCCTCCCATCGGGTAGTTTGATACGAACCATCTTTTGCTCACAATCTATTTTCACCTTCTTTCTCATCATCCAATCCATTCCTAAAACCACATCTAAACATTCCATAGGTATAAGTCTTAACACTACGGGCACTAGACATCCTTCCAATTCTACGGTACAACCTTTCGCAAACTCTCTAACCCACACTCGCCCATTGGCGGTGTCCGCCTCATAATGATGGTCTAACGGTTCAAGGTTTACACAACACTGCTTAAGAAGTTCAGGGGTAGCATACGAATAGTCTGAACCCGTATCAAATAACACTTTCGCACGAATAGAATTAACCAGAAATATACCTGTCACCACATCCAGTGCCTCCTCCGCCTCCTCAGCGGTCATCCTAAAGGCTCGACTCCTTGCTGGAGTTGGTGCTGCTTTCCCAACGTCTTTCACTGCCATAGCCCGATCCCTTGGCGTTGGAGCTCCTCCCCTCTTCAACTGGGGACATTCTGTCCTGAAATGGTCGGGCGACCCACACTGGTAACACGTCCTCCAGGTAGTGCAATCCCTGGACAGGTGCCCCGGCTGTCCGCATCGAAAACATGTCGGTGGTCCAGATCGACACTCTCCCTGATGAACTTTCTGACACTTTCCACACGGCCTGACATTCTGGTTCAGACCTCCTCTAGAGTCAATCCTAGGAAACCTTCCCTTCCTAGGGTCATTAGCTGGCCCTTCCCACTTCCTTTTCTCCCCGATTCTCTCTGACGCTTGACGATCCTTCTCTCTCTCAATCAGCTCAGTCGCGTTGATACCAGCCTAAAAAGTAGTCGGATTTCTTTCCCATCACAAACTCCCGAATGTTTCCCCTCAGTCCCCAGATATACCTTTCCACACGACGCTCCTCGCCGGCACGTAAACCTCTGCAAATCTTGCTTTCTCTATGAAACGGGTAGTGTACTCTTGGACTGATAGCATTCCCTACTTCAGTTGCAGGAACTCCTCTTCCATCTTCTTAGTCGCGGCCAAAGGGCAGAATTGCGACCTAAACTTCCCCACAAAGCTCTTCCATGACATAGTCCTGACAGCTTCAGTCCCTCTTCCCCCGGTCTCCACATTCCACCAGTGCAAGGCATCCGCCTTCAGCATCGATCGCGTAAAAACAACCTTATCTTCAGCTGCACATCTGCATGTCTCAAAAACCATATCAATCTCCTCGATCCATCTTAGTGCCAAAACTGGATCACGCTCTCCATTGTAGATAGGAGGCTTGCAGGCAACAAATGACTTGTAGCTCCATCCTTGAGTCGACTTGGGTAGATCCCCACCTGCAAGCGGTGTCTGCTGCGAACCTCCGCCGACCACAGTAGCCGGCGGGCTAGTCATACCCGAATCCTCTCGACCACCATCAGATTTCGACTTCTTATGCTGGTTCAATAAGGTCTGTAGAGCGTCCTGAATCTTGCCCATCTCTGTCTGAAAGGCCTCATGAGTAACAAAAGCTGCCGGTTGGCTAGCGGAACTCTCCTGATGAGATGGTTCTGGTTCGACGGGCGGTCTTTCACTTTGCGCCCTGCGGTTACCCCTAGTCTGGCGCCGAGTTCCTTCATTCACCACTGTTGCAGCCTTGCGAGGTCTCCCTTTCCCACGACCCTTTCCCCGAATCACGGTCGTACGAGTAGGCGGCGGTGGAGCCTCAGGGTCCGGTATCACTCTGCTTCGTAAGCTACGTCCAGCCATCGATTTCTGAAATAGTATCATAAAATTTAGATAACCCTAAACGACTGGATTTACAGGCAGTGTGAGTATTCACGAACCCGCGACTACACTGGCCAGGTGTAGACACGTTTCCACGGTACACGCTAGTCCTCGCACTTCCATACCTGACCACGACTCATTAGGCAGAATCCTAAAGTCCTAACATCTCAGCTGTGCTTCCCCATCCTACAGTTTAAGACTAGGCCCAATCCGGGTCACCTAATTCACTTAAACTAGGGCTCTGATACCAATTTGTAACACCCCAAAACCCAAGCAAAATAATTAAGCATAACAATAACGAATCCCAGTGATCTAAGTACTCAATATCATAAATATTAATTCAAAAGTAAATGGTCTAAGAGTGCATGCGGAACATCCCTCCACAGCTGAGATTCTAAAGTATTAGGTACTAAAATAAAACTGACACGCTGCTCTAAGCGTTCACCTTCTCTTTGCCTCTCGCTACTCGATCTTTCCCAGAAAAGTATTTAGAGTTTGAAAAAAACGAGGGTTAGACCAAAAGGTCTAGTGAATTCCCCCCAAAAACAGTTGAAACAGTAGTTCCGGCCCGTTGGCCAAATCAACAAGTACAGATGTGTTACGGACAAAGAAATCTCACACAGCACAAAGGCAATCATTCACTCCCAGGGGACAATGTCCCGAGGTACCACCAAATGGTGGATCAAACCAAATGGTAAACACTCCCAAGGAACGTACAGTCCCAAGGTACCCAATGTCCATACTGCAACACATCTACTTCAAATCATTTTAAACATTACCAGTTAAGCATGCATAAATGTAATCATCAGTTTATCTCATTCATCACATAAAACAATGTTTAGTCATCATAAAAACATTTCATAAAACCGCATGGATATATGTTGAAAACAGTAAAATCAATCCATGCATTTCAGGCAAGGGAACTCACCTGAGCTTAACTCGCTGCTTACTCTATCTCCTGGTATCTGTATAAATTCCTAAGGCATTAGTGATTCGCACTTAGTGAAACCCACAACTAGGATACCCCTAGGCAGACCCAGCACGGGGGTTCCGATTCGGGAAATGCCAATTCCCGATTCGGGAGGCATCCAACTCCAAAGTCCCGAATCGAAAGGTTACGAGGTCAAAGTGACGACTAAGTTGACCAAATCCCCGATTCGGAAATCATAGATTTTCCAATTCGGGAAAGGCAAACGAAGAAATGAGTTTCCACCCAATCACCCAATCATTTTTTCCCGATTCGGGTTAAACGTTTTCCCCGGTTCGGGAGACATGAACTCCCAATTCGGGAAACATGAATTCCCGGTTTGGGAAATGATGCGGTAATTATCGTATATAAAAAGCGTAACAAGTTTTAACCTCTAATGCCTAGCCACTGTCTTACCACATATACAGGCAAGCGTACCTGATCATGAGTAATATAGTGTAGGAAAGTCCAAGTATCGTATCTACCACTGGGAACGGTCAAGTTTTATAGACTATTAATCCAAACTAGTTTAATTAACCTAAAACTTTTTGGGGGTTTTGCTTTTAGAAAAGTATTTTGAAAGATAAAAGACAAATAATAAATAAACCTAACCAAGAAGTGGAAAACTGATGAAAAAACATACATTGGAGATAAGTGAATCCATTATGGTTTACTTTCATAAGACATAGATTAATGATTGTTGTCAGAATTTAAGCATAAAGCACCCGAACATGTTTATCTAAGATTATCAACTAGGTCTCGGTCCTCCTAGCCCAATACTTAGGTCGTTTGTCAGGCAACCTAGTACCGGAAATCTTATCCTATCTCTATTGTATGGTTTTCTACCTCCGGTCACTCTCGGTCCAAGTAACCACTTAACACAACTCTCTTGGTCCAAGGGTAGGTTAAGGTAGGTTGATTATCCTTTCGGAGTCTATCTATTTTGGTCAAACAGATACACCCAACCAATGAGTTCAAATAACCAAACAATATAAATTAGAACGGAATCAAAGACAACATTCAACATATCATGCATCTAATTAATAAACTGAAATCCAAAGTATTCAAACCATGATAGACACACAAGAGGAATCAGCACATAGACATACTAATTACAAATGCTTAGACAAACCAACTAAAGACCGGTCGATTTGGCGTAGCATCCCCTCGAATCTCCTCCGTAGTCGTCACATCGAGCCTCCATCTTCTCGGGTTGGAAACCCTAAGCGGCTCCCAACATCTAACCTATGAGAGAATTTACTGAAACTAAGCTTTTCTGGATGCCTCATACTGAATGACCAAGGCCTGTATTTATAAGAAAACGTCCAGGGGTCATCTAGCGTTCGCAGACTGCTGGTTTGGCGACGCCAGATGCTTAGGTCAACTCTGGTTTTCAATTTTGTCGAACCTGGCGGCGCCAGATTTTTGGTTTGGCGGCGCTAGATGGGTTTGGCGGCGCCAGATTCTGAACTTGGTGGACGCCAGATTGCTACTGTGTTGACTTTGTGCATTTTTCACGTTTTCTCGCCCTTTTTCATACTTTTCTGTTCCACGGCCTCCAAGACCTACAAAATTAGGAATTAAACCTTTTTAAGTCAAACAGCATCATAATTACTCTCAAAATGAAGATAAAAGTGGGGAATTGATGTGAGTAAAATATGTATAATTTTGGAGTTATCAAAATTCCCACACTTAAGATTTGCTTTTCCTCAAGCAAACATCTGATAAAACAAGAAAGATAACGACAAAATTATTCTCCACCCATGATCATGCTTTGAAAGAACAAGGATAGTCGCAAGAAATCAAACACAATTCAGACACCAATCAAAGCCTCACAAGTCATCAAAGTCATGCTCAACCTTTTACCCTCACAAAGTATGTATCAAGTGCATCTCTCAAGGGGTAATATGTTATATATAGTGATCACACTGATACTCGACATCTTACCAAACGCATATGCTTGTCACCAAATCTCATCTCCACCACTGAAAAGTTGTCAACCGTCAAGAGGACTTTAGGGTTGTAATGTTAGGCTAAGGGTTAAGGGTAGGATAAAGGATATATTTAAGTGACTAAGGGTTGCAGCAAAAACCTGAAAACCAATCAGTTCAAGATCCAAATTAATCATCTGACTTTGGAGGTTTTCAGAGCTCGGGATTTCTATCACTATCACTTTTATATCGGCCTAAGCATATTGCTTATTTGTGGCTTCGATATTTATTTTCTTTTAAGCACATCGACTCTTTTGATTTTTCTTTTTGAATGAGTCGTTTTCTCTTTTTCTTCTCTTTTCTTTCTTTTCTTTTCAAGCTCTCTGTTTTTTTTTTCAGAGCAGCAACTATGTTGCTTTTGGGCTCTTTTGCTTTTTTTTCTTTTTCATAATCCCTTTCTCTATTTGTCAGATTCATAAAACGGACCAAAAACATGAAAAGCTCCCAAATTTAAGCTACGGCCAAAAGATAGATAAAAATTGGGCTAAAGGATAAAGTATATATGGGTAAAGAAATGAAAAGGCTAAGGCTCAAAAGGGGTTACAAGGGATAAAGTACTAAAGATAAGTACTTTCAATAAAATAGGCTAGGCAAATCAGATAACCTTATAATGAGATTATCTGACGAAGGCTAAGTGGGTTAAAACGAAGGCCTCTATCAGTGCAATGGTGACATGCTTTCCTTATGTGATCTCGACAAGCATTCAAAGTGACAAGTTCTACTTGGTTCAAAGTCGGTATCCTCACAGAAATGAATAGATATAAGCAATGTAGGCTCAAACTCTCAAGGAACATGGTAAGGATCACTGATAACACCAAAATTATACATGTTTTGGTGGTGCTTAATTGGTTGAATTTACCCCGTTTATCACTTGATTCTCACCTAATTACTCACGAATTGGTATGTTTGTTACTTTTGAAGGTATTGGAGAACACAGAGCTAAAAAGTGCGGAAAATAGGCGAAATTGTGCGAAAGTTGGAAAAGTACAAAACAGGAAGTTTTAGCGATCGCGAAGTGAAGGTTTTGGCGCCGCCAAGACTGATATTCGAGAAGGTTCCTGCCTTTTATCAACTTAGCGCCGCGAAGATGAAGTTTAGCGCCGCGAAATTGGCATTTGCACTCACAAGAAGATTCCAGAATTTGCCAAAAATAGAAGGAGTAGGGTTTTTAAGTGTTTCGCGCCGCGAACGCCTACTTGGCGAACGCGAAACAGCTTCCGGACCTTCTTTTAAATACTGTTCTCAGCCTTCAGTTCCATATGCATTCTTAGACAGAAAAATACAGTAAAAGGGTCAGTTGTACCAGTTGGTTAGTGGTTTGGAGGGAGAATCAAGTGTGGAGAGAGGAGACGCTGCGCCGATACGGATACTCGATTAATCATCTGTAGCTGTATGGTCGGTAGAATGTCTGTCTTTATCTATACTTATTCTGTTTTCCTAGCTATGAGTAGTGAGTAGTTTTCTATGTAGTACTTATCGTGGTAAATGAACCATGTGGATACGATTTTATGGTTTTAATGATTATTGATTTGTTTTGGTTAATTGAATGTGGTTTTATGATTCCAATTTGATTCCTGCTATTTCGTGTGTTTGAACTCGTTGGTTGGGTTTGCTTTTGGACCAAAAAAGTAGACTCCATTGGGTTAATCAACCTCTCTTGACTTATCCTTTGAGACCTCGGAGAATTAGGTTAAGTGGTTTCTTGGACCGAGAGAAACTAGATTGTAAAACACCGGTTAGTTGAGATAGGATTGGGTGACTGATATTTAGGTTGTCTGACAATCAGCCTAGGTATTGGGACTAGGAGGACCATTCTAGTTGACAATCATATTATCTGCATGTTAGGGTGTCCCAGACTTAAATCCTTACAATAGCCAAATCAATCATACTTTTATGTAACTTAATTATCCACTTGGGGATTCACTATGCCATGATAAGTGCTACTGTTTTCTTTATAATTGTTAAATCAGTTTTTATTCTGCTTTCTAGTTCTTTAGTTGTTAATTTAGTTTTTCAAATCATTTTCTCAAAAACCCCCCATAGCCTTAGATTAATTAAACTAATAGGATTACCAGTCTGTTACTTGACCGTTCCCAGTGGTAGATACGATACCTGGACTTTCCTACGCTATATTGCTATCGATCAGGTACGCTTGCCTGTGAATGTGGTAATAGGTGGTTAGGCATTAGAGGTTAAAACTTGTTACGCTTTTTATAGTTAATATTTACTGCATCAAGTTTTTGGCGCCGTTGCCGGGGAACGGTAGTATTTAGACTTTTGATCTTTGTTAGTTTTGTTAATCGATCCTTGTGAGGGATTACATCCCTTGCAAGTTTCTGCTTTTTAGTTTTTCTTTATTTATTATAATTATTATTATCTCTTTGTTTCCCGCAAGTTGCCCGTAACTGTTTGTTGTGGTTTCAGTCACGGCAAATTTGTTAGAGCCATTTGAGGAACCGGAGAGGGAATTCAGAAAAAGAAACAAAAAGACGAGAGCCAACAAAGTTCGCCCGAGAGCTTTGATTTTTGAGATGGGAGAAGAAGCACCGATGTGGACCGCCAGGAGGGCCGCTCCAACTGTTCCCACGAATCCGATCACGAAGCCGAATCTAAACAAGGAAATCCCGGGGAAGCTCCTTCACATGATCAAGGACCTTACCTTCGACGGGAAAAACGATAGCAATCCTATCGTGCATTTGGAGAACTTCGTGGATATCTGTGATCTGTTCAAAACCGAGGAAGGCCGAGATGATGCGATTCGTCTCCGAGTCTTTCCTCTCACACTCGCCGGAGAAGCTAGAGCTTGGCTGCGTTCGTTAGAGCCAAGCTCGATCACTACTTGGGAAGGACTGCGTTCCAATTTCCTTTCCCGATTTTTTCCACCATCTAAGATCGACAAGTTGAAAGCCGACATCCGATCCTTCCAACAAGATGACAGGGAGACCATATCCGAAGCATGGGAGCGTTTCAAACACCTTCTAAATTCGTGCCCAAGTCACGGATTGACTAAGAGCGAACAAGTCCAAACTTTCTACAGTGGGCTTGCTTACTCTTCACGTGCTACATTAGATTCATCTGCTGGAGGTGTCTTCATGTATAAAACTCCCACGGAAGGTTATAAGCTCTTCGAAGACATGCTCATACACAACATAGATTGGAGGACGGACAAGCGCTTACAAATTCCAAGAATGGCCGGGAAAATCTCAACCGATTTTGATCCATCGGATGAAATAGCTGCTGTGAAAAACCAACAGGTAAAATTTGAACGAAAAATAGATGAACTAATTAAATCTGTTCATGCTTTGCAGGTTGGATGCGAGGAGTGCAAGGGTCCACATTTGACGAAGGATTGTCCGAATCGCCCGATGATGACACCGGAGGAAGTCAATTATCTTAACCGGGGCGATTACCAAGGGAGGTGGAACAACAACCGTAACTTCAATCCACGACCTCCCGGATTCTTTGAACCAAATCAACTGAACCAACGCACGGAGGGAGAGCCACGCATTTCTATCGAGGACCGACTCATCCAGTTCATGGACGCGCAAAAGAAAATCAATGATGAGGTAGGGTCATATTTGCGTAACCATCAGAGCATAATTCAAAATTTGGAATTGCAGGTTGGACGCATTGCTCAAACATTAACCGAGAGGACCCAAGGAGAACTTCCGACGCAAACCCAAGTCAATCCAAAGGTGGAAAACGCAAAGCCGATGCTCATGATGGCCGGAACGAAGTCAAAGAAGGCGTGGACAGATATTTACAACAAAAAGTACGTGGATAGCGACAGTGAAAGTGAGCCCGACTATGCCACGGATTACGATTCGGAGGGTTCACAATCTCGTTCGAGCATCTTAAGCTTAATGATTCGGACACATCAAGTGATGACGAGAACGAGGATGAGGATGGAAAGCAAGGTGGATACGCGGAGTTCGTGATACCAAAGAAAGAAAAGAAAAGAAAAGAGAAGGAGAAAGAGAAACCGGACAAGGAAGAGCTCATCTATATCGCACCAATCAAGCATGACCCGGGAAGTTACAGTTTACCTATTTCTTGTTCTAAATACAAAGGTCTTGCTTTAATTGATTCAGGTGCGGCACTTAACATGATGCCTTCTTGTTTTTGTAGGAAAATGGGTATCAAGAAGATCGAGCCGACGGATTATCAATATCGAGGAGTGAACGGGTACATGACCAAACCGTTGGGGATAGCGGAAGTAGTTCCGATTCGAATCGGAAATTTCGTCTACTATACGGACTTTATCATAGCCAACCTCCCGAAGGACACGGAGATCCCTATCATTCTCGGGAGAGCTTTTCTGCATACCGCCCAAGTTAATACGGACATGCGAAATCAAGTTACGAGCATGGGGTATGGAGAAAACCGTTTGTACTTTGATCCCAACGGAGAGCCGGTTAGACATCTCGATGAGCCTTATGAAGATCCTTCTCTTACCTATAAGAAGGTCCCGAACCGCCCACTGCTACCTCATGAACAAATGGGCCGAAAGAAGACGGAGGACTACCCGAATCCGATACAACCAAAGGAGATATCTACCAATCCGGGACCCTCCAAGAAGGAACATCGAAAGAAAAGGGGTTTGTCAGCCCGACGAGCCAAGAAATGAGCCGAAAGCGGGGTCGAGCTCTAGACCCAGTCAAAAATGAAGCGCTTCTCGGGAGGCAACCCGAGCATTTTTCGTTATTTTCAGTTTTAGTGTTTTTCGTGTGAGTTTTTACTAATATTTTTGTTTTGTATTGATTAGGTAACCATTCAGAAGGGATAGAAGCCAAAATCGACGAAAACCGACACGAATCGGAATTTTTCAAAAGGTGGAAACAGAAAGATTTCGCGAACGCCAAACCTTTAGTTTGGCGACGCGAAGTCTGTCCAGACCAACATCAGGTAAAATTTTTGAACTTGGCGACGCGAAGTGGTATGTTTGGCGACGCGAGAATCGATTTTACAATTTTGAATTCTTGGAAGCCGCCTCTTCGCAACGCGAAGCCTTAGGCTTAGCGACGCGAAATCGGCCCTGACGGTTTTTAAACCCTCATTTTTCACTTTTTCAAAACACAAAAACCTAATTTCTCTCTCGGCGCCGCGAAATCCTCTCACGTCCTTGCCAAGTTCGAAAATCTTAAGCTTCAATTTCATCCACAATGGCACAAAAGGTATGTTTCCTAACTTGATTTCGTTGGTTAAGCTCGATTTGGTGTAGTGAATTCATGATTTGGGGCAACAATGGTGGTTCTAGGTTTTCATAAATTCTATCTTGAATTGAAACCCCATTGTGTAATTAATTGTTGATTTGGATTGCATGCTATGATTTTTGATGGAAAAATAGTTTTGGCATGTGTTTTGCTTGCTTGAATTGTATGGAATTGGAATTGTTCTAGAGTGCACCATTGATGGTTAGAATTCTTGATTGATGCATACTTCGTTCTTAGAGTGCAATTTCATTATAGCATGCTAGTTAATGGGTTATTGAATTTAGTTGGATTGTGCTTGAATGCTAAGTGTGGGGATTTTGCATCCAAAATCCCCATCTTTTGATTTTACTAGATTGTGTTAGTGGAACCTTGGCTAAAAGCTCAAGTGTGGGGATTTACACATCCCCATTCTTTTTGAATCGCAATACATGTATCGTTTAGCTTGAATTATTAGCCTTGGAATTTTGTCTCATTGGTTTGAATGATATGAACTTTGTCTTGATCATATTAGATACACTTGGACTAAGACATTGTTTGTTTGGATTTTGTAGAGACAAAGAACTCGTTCGTCAACCTCATCGGTCCCTAATTTTCGTGCGCCGGGTGGAGGTCACGTCTTCACCTATTTTGGGAACGATCCAACGTTGAATGATCGAAGGCGTGAGCATTACCGAAAGATTGTCGACCGACTCGCGTCCCGTCAAATCCTGGTCCCGAGGAGAGTAGATTGGGATCTTCTCCAAGTTATGGGCATGAGAAATGAGATCGGAGCCAAATTGGAGAAGCATGCGTACGATGAGGAAGGCTCCGAGTACTTTATTTGCCATGCTTGGGAGCGCATCTTTGATTTTGCCGAGACCCTTTACCGAGAGCTCATTCTGGAGTTCGTGGCTACATTTCGGTTTGAGGAAGAGAAAGCCCTCGATGAGTTTTACCAGCCGTGCATGAGTTTTCGACTCGGTGGTGTTTGGCATTCGATCTCTTTGGTCGACTTGGCGGTGGCTTTGGGGATATATACCCAAGCCGAGGTGGAGGCTCCCGGATTCGTGGAGTACATGTTCGCCAGCGGAAAGAGGCCGGACGACTTCGATCCCAGTTTATCTTGGGCAGTTCTCGGAAGTGGCAACTATGGTGGCAATCTCAAGGTCAAAAGCCTTCTCTCTTCTTCGGACCGACTCGATCATCGGATGCTTGTTAATGCGGTCAATGCACGTTCCTCGAGTGAGGAGAAGATCTCGACCTATGATCTTTGGCTTCTCGAGCAACTCACCACGGATGATAAATACCCGAACGCTCCCTATATCGTCGCCATGCAACTCATGAAGGGAGGCGGTTATCGCGAGGGTAGCCGGATGGCCGGTGGCCAATATGTCACCCGTTTGGCTAGGCATTACGGGGTTCTAACCGATGATGCTATTGCCTCGATGACGAGCCTCGGGGAGATGGGTTTGATCGACATGGAGCAACTCCGAGGAATGGGGGCAGCTGCGGTAGATCACTTGGTTGGCGGAGATCAGTTCACGTGGATCCCTTATCCACAAACACACGAGCCAAGAAGGAGGACGAGGAGTACCCAAGAAACCGGTGAAGCGAGCGGGGCGAACGAGGACGAACAACCGACGGATGAAGCGGGGCACTCGGGTTATGAAGACCTGAGTAATCGTTTATCGGAGATGCAGCTTACTTATGGCCGACATCATCAGCATATGGAGTATAACACCACGGAGGCTCTCCACCAAGCCAACTGGCAAAATGGATTGATGAACCGAATGGCCTCCCAATTTGGTGTTGCACCTGCGACTCCTTTTGCTGCATCGCAGTTTTGCCCATTCTCCGACGATGCACCGCCCGGTTATCCCACTTTCGAGGATTGGCGTAACCAACCTCGAGGCCCCTATTGATCTCTCTTTTATCTCTCTATTCGATATGGTTGTCTAAACAATTTATTTTTGTTTGTGTTTGTGTTTGCTACTATCTTTTATTTTTTTGGATTGTTTAGGATTTTAATTGTTTGCTTAGTTTGGTTTATTTTATTTTGTTCTTTTTACCTTTTATTTTTCTTTTTGTTTTTAGATACAGCTGTTTATGATTCTGCATCGGGTACGATTTCCGGAATAATCTCTCTCGGATCAGAACAAGTCAAATAACCCGGGAAGTTTCTCTTTTTCCCAATTACTCCTTAATTGTTTTAACTGTTGCATTGAGGACACTGCAAATTTTAAGTGTGGGGAGGGGGTTATGTTGACTTGTCTGCTTGCTTATTGGGTACACTTTATGCTTGTGATTGTCGTTTTTCAAATTTTTGAAAGCTTTGAAGTTTGAACCCAATTTTTTTCAAAATCTGAGATTGTTTTTGAGACTGAGTTGCTTGTTTAGGAGGACATGAGATGAGACTGTTTGAGTAGGAGAATACCTTGGAATACTGATTACCATGAGTGCCTCACCCGATTCCTTTGAGAGATTGAGCCTAATTAATTCATTTGTGTGAGGAATACCGACTTTGACCCAAGGTAGAACTTGTCACTAGAATTCTTGTCGATACCACATAAGAGAAGTATTTATCACCATTGCACTGATAGAGGCCTTCGTTTCTAACCCTTTTAGCCTTCGTTAGATAACCTCATCATAGGGTTATTTAATTTGCCTAGCCAATTTCTGAAAAGGTGTTCACTTATAACACTTTCACCCTTGAAACCATTTTTTTGAGCCTTAGCCTTTCGTTTCTTTACCCAATTCACCATATACCCTTGAGCCTAATTGTTTTATCTATCTTTTGGCCGTAACTTAAATTTGATACTTGAGATGTTTGATCCAGTTTTTCAAAAATCTGATAGTTTTTATGGGATTGATAAGAGCATGAGAGAAGAGCCAAAAGCAACATAGTTGCTGCTCTGAAAAAAAGAAAAGAAAATATCAAAAGAGTCGGAAAAAAAAAGTGAGCTTAAAAGTGTGAAAAAGAATTTGTGCCACAAATAAGCCATAGGCTTAGGCCGATTCTAAAAGAAAAAAAAAAGAAGAGAGAGAGATATGCTCATCCCGATAGTTTCACTGTTTGAGAATCAGATTTTGTGCTTTACTGTTTGGATCATTACAAATTGAGTTTTCAAGTTTTTGTTGCAATATCCTTAGCCACTCATATATCCTTTATCCTACCCTTAACCTTAGCCTAACATTACAACCCCTAAGTCCTCTTGACGGTTGACAACTTCTCAGTGGTGGAGATTAGATTCAGTGCCAAGCTTATGCATGAGGGAATTGGTCGAGTATTGGTGAGATCACTTTTTACACTTTTACCCCCGAGAGATACACTTCAGATTATTATTCATACTATGTGAGGGTAAAAGGTCCACCTTGGTATTCGATTGCTTGATATGTCTTGTCTTTGTGTCTGACTATGTGAGTATTCTTTGTCTTCTTGGATGATCTTGGGTGGAGATAATTTTGGTGTCATCTTTCTTATCTTTCAGTCTTTTGATTGAGAACAATCAAAGCTTAAGTGTGGGGATTTTGATAACACCAAAATTATACATGTTTTGGTGGTGCTTAATTGGTTGAATTTACCCCGTTTATCACTTGATTCTCACCTAATTACTCACGAATTGGTATGTTTGTTACTTTTGAAGGTATTGGAGAACACAGAGCTAAAAAGTGCGGAAAATAGGCGAAATTGTGCGAAAGTTGGAAAAGTACAAAACATGAAGTTTTAGCGATCGCGAAGTGAAGGTTTTAGCGCCGCCAAGACTGATATTCGAGAAGGTTCCTGCCTTTTATCAACTTAGCGCCGCGAAGATGAAGTTTAGCGCCGCGAAATTGGCATTTGCACTCACAAGAAGATTCCAGAATTTGCCAAAAATAGAAGGAGTAGGGTTTTTAAGTGTTTCGCGCCGCGAACGCCTACTTGGCGAACGCGAAACAGCTTCCGGACCTTCTTTTAAATACTGTTCTCAGCCTTCAGTTCCATATGCATTCTTAGACAGAAAAATACAGTAAAAGGGTCAGTTGTACCAGTTGGTTAGTGGTTTGGAGGGAGAATCAAGTGTGGAGAGAGGAGACGCTGCGCCGATACGGATACTCGATTAATCATCTGTAGCTGTATGGTCGGTAGAATGTCTGTCTTTATCTATACTTATTCTGTTTTCCTAGCTATGAGTAGTGAGTAGTTTTCTATGTAGTACTTATCGTGGTAAATGAACCATGTGGATATGATTTTATGGTTTTAATGATTATTGATTTGTTTTGGTTAATTGAATGTGGTTTTATGATTCCAATTTGATTCCTGTTATTTCGTGTGTTTGAACTCGTTGGTTGGGTTTGCTTTTGGACCAAAAAAGTAGACTCCATTGGGTTAATCAACCTCTCTTGACTTATCCTTCGAGACCTCAGAGAATTAGGTTAAGTGGTTTCTTGGACCGAGAGAAACTAGATTGTAAAACACCGGTTAGTTGAGATAGGATTGGGTGACTGATATTTAGGTTGTCTGACAATCAGCCTAGGTATTGGGACTAGGAGGACCATTCTAGTTGACAATCATATTATCTGCATGTTAGGGTGTCCCAGACTTAAATCCTTACAATAGCCAAATCAATCATACTTTTATGTAACTTAATTATCCACTTGGGGATTCACTATGCCATGATAAGTGCTACTGTTTTCTTTATTATTGTTAAATCAGTTTTTATTCTGCTTTCTAGTTCTTTAGTTGTTAATTTAGTTTTTCAAATCATTTTCTCAAAAACCCCCCATAGCCTTAGATTAATTAAACTAATAGGATTACCAGTCTGTTACTTGACCGTTCCCAGTGGTAGATACGATACCTGGACTTTCCTATGCTATATTGCTATCGATCAGGTACGCTTGCCTGTGAATGTGGTAATAGGTGGTTAGGCATTAGAGGTTAAAACTTGTTACGCTTTTTATAGTTAATATTTACCGCATCAATCACTCATGGCAATTAGCATACACATGACTTTTTCAAACTCATAAAAACTCCAAAAAGTATCATCCTATATGCAAGACTCTTTTGACTTCCACAAATTTTTTGAAAAAAATCATGGATTTCGAAAAAATTATGCCATATAATTCAAATCATATCAGATAAGCAATTAAGCACAATAAGGACAAACAAGCGAAAGTTTACTTAACCCCCCTTCCCACACTTAAAAATTGCAGTGTCCTCAATGCAATAACAATTAAAGCATGTATGCGGAAAGGTAAAAAGATAAAGAACGAATACTGCCTGGGTTTGTGACTGATCCCACATTGTATCGCAGCCTTGCCGGGTCCCTTTAGTATCTCACCTTCACCAGACCAGAGATTGCCTTTGCGGTTCAGCAAATTTGCCTTTATATGCATGACCCTTGAGAGCCCCACTTTCAGGCTCTTAAACGCATCTTACGCTACATACGGGGCATATTGACTCACGATCTACTGTTGGTCCAACTCTCCTAAGACCTGATGAAATGATAATGATCATGTAACCTCACTTAGTAAATAGACTCTTTGCTTCTATTACAACTTGGGGAATTATCACTGAGTTTGTTCAGTGTTATTCGTTGTTATTTATACTTTAAATTATTATATAAGTATCAGGATCAGGATCAGGAGTTAACAGAGTCTATTCTGGAAACTACTGAGACTGATCAGAAGCAAAGACCTACTAAAGACATCAAGTCATACCCAAAGACCCATCAACAACGTCGAAAAATTAGCTGATGACATGAACAACAATGCTCGTGATCTGAAGACGGCACTCAGTGATAGCAAGCTGATCAGAACATGTATGACCCCCTGAAGAGTATCAGAATACAGTAACCCTTGATCATCATCAGTATCAAGGCCCTCCTCACTAATCAGTATCCTGATTCTAAAGATTGAAGAATGTCTTTTATCTTATGCACAAAAGGATTACACGCCTTTCTGACACATAGTACAAAAGAACAGTCACTTTACTGTTCCCTCCGTAGTTATCAACCCATAAGGCCATTGTTTATTATAAGCACCCTTTTGCACAACATGCAAAGGTAATTGTTTATAGTACATAGTATACTAGGATCACTAAGAGTGCAACACGTGCACATAGTAGGTCTGCCATGCCTTTAATGCATGAGGTATAAATTGACGTGAAGAATATGTTCTCCACATCTCTTCTTCTTCAATCATATACCTCAATCATTTATTTCTTTAATCCCTCTAAGTTCTTATCTTTTCGTAAACACCTTCTCACTAGTGCATAGTGAAAGAATTGTAACTTAGATTGTTTTAGATAAGGTTTATTCCTTTTCTATCTTCCGCAAACAATCTGTAAGTTCCATTGTTAATATAAAGTGAATTAATTAAACGTGACATAAGTGTGTGATTATATTCAACCCCCCATTCTATAATCCCATCTAGTTATCTCTTATTGCTTGAAGGTCACCTTTTGAGACCAACAAGTGGTATCAGAGTAGAATCAAGCTTTTCCTTTCTCTAGAATATTCTTGTGATCCATTTCTAAGTCCTTATGGCTCTTCAAGCTAACAAGGATAACTACTTTGACACTTGATCTCTTGGTAAACCACCTAGGTTTAACAAGGATAAATTTGCTTTATGGAAAACTAGAATGGAACTCTTCCTGGCTAGTGCTGATCCTCAGATTCCATACTTCTTGGAAACTGGACCTTATGTCCCCACTCAGACAGTACACGGTGTCCCTGCTACTGACACTGAACCTGCTATTCCTCCAAGGTCATTTTTCGGGACCAACATCTACAGATCCATGTCTCCCCCTCTTCGAATCTTATAGCCTATACTGATGCAGATTAGGGGGGATGCCCTGCCTCTCACAGATCTACTTCCGATTATTGTGTCTTCTTAGGTGACAACCTTGTGTCTTGGTCATCCAAACGTCAAGGTATCATCTCGCGCTTTAGTGTCGAAGCCAAATATCGTGGAGTCGCCAATGCTGTTGCTGAGACTAGTTGGATTCGAAATCTCCTTCATGAACTCCACATACCGCCTACCAAAGCTACCATCGTTTATTGTGATAACATAAGTGCGATCTATATGTCATCCAATCCGGTTCAACACCAACGCACGAAACATATAGAGATTGATATTTACTTTGTCAGAGACAAAGTTGCTATCGGCCATGTTCACGTCCTTCATGTCCCATCGAGCTGTCAATATGTCGATACTTTTACAAAGGGGCTGTCTACATTACTATTTCTTGATTTTAGATCCAGTTTGAACGTTCGAAATCTGGATGTTCAAACTGCGTGGGATATTAGTAAATATCTTTGTATTATTTAGATTGTAATTGTTTTAGATATGCTTAGCCCGGCCCATGGCCTTTAGGGTTTTATTGTATTTATATACCTTGTAAACGCTCTTTTAAATTCAAGGAAAATCATTCCTCTAACTGTAGTAGAATAAAAATTTTATGCTTTATATACATAATTTGTGGCCCTATCTAAATATAGATTAACACAATGCACCTTGGCTTCAAGGATGGAACTAAAAATAGCATTATCAATACATTTTTGTAGGCAAATTCGCATGGATTGAATCAATAAACTTTAATAGTTGTTTGTTTGTGAAATTTAAAGGATTTCAAGTAAACTAGAATAATCAAATTAAATTTCAATACCTTTTTTAATTCACATATTGGAATGAATGGAATAAATGAATGAATCAATTTTCATCTTTTACGTCTAATTTAACCAATACCGCTCACCCTGCCCCCTTCACCACTATGCTATTTACCTTCGCTATCATCCCCCCCCCCCCTCCCCCATCTCACCCAAAAACTCTCTCTCTCTCACACACACACACTAACTAATACAATACTATTGTTGCCATCATATGGCCACCATGCTAATATTATCTTCGTTATAATTGTTACCCTCACCTCTAACCACCAATATCACCATACCGTTAATGTCATCGCCACATCTATCACGGTATCACCCCCACCTCCAAACAAAGATGTAGATTTTTCGGGAGATTCCGTTACACTTATCCTCAACCAAACGCGTCGCTACATTCTATCCAAGTCAAATCCATTTGATTGATTTTTGATTCCATAAAATCTAATTTCGCAAACCAAACGTCCTCATATTCTTTTTAGTGTAGACACATTTTGAAAGAAACGTACGGTGTCCACCTCAAATATTCTAACCATTTAATTGTTTCACATGACATTATTTCACATGTCCCAAATACCTCCAAAGAAAGTTATATAGCAAAAAAATAAATATATTATTATTAAATGGTGTTAGCTCAGATAGATAGGTAACATTTTTTGGGGGTATCGGATGAAAGTCACACTACCAAGGTTCGAATTAATCCCACGGGTGACATTTCTAAGATATCTAGACTTTGGATCATGTTCGGGGCCGGTATGAGAGGATCTAGTCTATGAGATTCATTTCCCTGCCGGTCGGGTTCAGCCATAGGTTAAGCCGGGTCGCAGCGGATTAGTGGGATTGTCCAATTGAAAGCCCGATACTGCTAGAACGTGTGTATTAACTTGCTGTTAAAAAAAATAAAAATGAATATTTTATGATAATGTTAGATTAAATCCATGGCATGCAAGACACGCGTAAGATTAGAAAATAAATTTTCTAGAAAAAGAGCAAAAAGAGTAGGGTCGAAAGAAGGAGGAGTCAGCATCGCCATTTACATCGAGCGGTTTCTAGGCCCCAATCCGCTTTGCCACGCGTCCAACCCTCCCATACACAACTCACCATCAACTACAACACATACCTCCACCTCCACTTCCACCTTGGAATTAATTTCCTTTTATTTAATCTCCAAAATTGACTCCAACTAGCTGATAAGCTAGCTTACAACCGATAAAGTAGTTAGTGACTGATACGCTAGCTGATGAATAAGTTGTGCTTGGTAAAAACTAGCTGATAAAATAGCTTATGACTATATAATGATATAAAAAACATGTTTAAAAGTAGTATTGTAAAACTTAATATGGGTATATTTAGAATAAAAATATACTACCTCCGTCCCAAAATTATTGTCCAGTTTTAACTTTCGAAAGTTTTGCTTTTTCGATTTTGACCTTAAATATTTTTGTTTGCGTTATATAATACTTGATGAAAATTATAACAATGAATATATGTTAAAAACACAACCCATTCATATATTTTGCATCAAGTATTATATAACACAAACACAAATATTTAAGGTCAAAATCGGAATAAACAGACTTTAAAAAGTCAAAACTGGACAATAATTTTGGGACGGGGGAGTAATAAGTCTCATAAGTCACCAAAAGGCCAGTTAGAGTAGTTTTGAAAAAAGCAAGCTTATACATTAGTTTATAAGCTAGCTTATGGTTCATCCAAACATGTACTTGATTTGTAAGCTCGCTTATGATTCATCCACACCCATTGCTCTAAGTCTTTTTGGTGATTTCGAAGGACTTTCGATTTTTTGTTTGATTTTAAGAGATCTTTCGTTTTATTGGTTGAAATTGAGGTACTTCTTTTGCTTATTAAGGTCCCAAAAAAATTATTTGGAAGAACTAGCATAAAAATTGTAAAAATATGTTGTTTTTAACCTTCAAAGGTTGGATTTTTGACTTTGCTAGTGGGGTGCTCTAATGTTCTATGTATGTCTGTAATGTTCTAATGTTCTATGTATGTCTTTGAATTTTTATGTCTTAGCAAATAAACTTTTCGATCATTATCATCTTTAATTAATAAGATAAATAATATTGATAAACAATTAGATATTTTTATGGAAGATAACTCATAATACATTTTAATTTAAACAATTAGATATTTTTATGGAAGATAACTCATAATACATTTCTTCCAGGTATTTTGATTTTTATATTTGTCTATTTACCAAGAAAATACGAAATGTTCAATTATACAAGAGACAAGATTGATTAAACTCTATTATTAAAAATATAGTTACTATCATCTAATGAAAAACGTGGTAACTAATATTTAATTATTGATATCTATTTATATTATATTATATTATAAAAAAACTTATTGCTTCTTGATCGTTACGATTATAAAAACCAAATTATTTTTAAATTTAAAACTATATTTCAAAATTTTGTAATCATATATAATTATTTTATATCCTTTCTTTTTAACTTTTTAACCTTTTTATTTACGTCTTTGTCATATCAACATTATATACACATGACTGAATTAAAATATATGAATAATATGTGTTATTTTCCTTTTTAAAACTATACTATTATTATTATGGTGTTGTCAATTCCTCCAAAATATTTGAATATTAACTATTTTTTAGATTTTAATAATATTGTTAAATATTAAAAATACAAATTAAATAATATTTAAAACTTGTATATTTTATATTATCTTATAATTACTTGTTTAATTTATTTTATATTTTTAAATTTTTAAATCACTATGTATCCTCGTGATTCACTTATTTTATATCTTTTTATTTTATTTTACACTTCCTTATATTAAATACACCCTAAATACATAATTGTATATTAACTAAAGATAGAGAGTCAAGGAAAAACTTTAAAAACCAAAAAACTACGAAAAGATTGATGGAAAATATATGAATATAGATGTCAAATTGATGAGAAAAAGACGATTGTTTTTTGGTGTAATTAATTTTGTTTGAATTTTGATCATATTTCGTATTTTTCAGTTTAAAAAAAATAGCGTGTGAGAGATTTTTTAAATAAATAATCTTGTTGTAACAACCTCTGTAATCACATCTATATAGAGTCTGGTTCAAATGTGAACTCAATTTTGGTTACATGAGAACGAATACCAGCCACACATCTTCAGTTACGGTGGACGCGATCACGAAGGATTGATGCAATTCATGAGAGGGTAGTAGAGATTATTAGGGGGGGGGGTGTCAAAGCTGCCTTTATTGACCGGATGAGTGACTGTGATTCGTCCCTATGTTCACAACCAAAATTGAGTTCACATTTGAACTTTCCTATCTCCCTCTCTGTCAGGATCGAAATTCGTAACAAGAAAGAATAAGAACCAAGATCTATTAAGGAAGTTGCGGAATAACACCTTAATATTTAACAACAAGAAAACAAGAATGAATCGAAATAGAATATGCTTTTGGAATTTCTTTTCTGTCGAATGATTACAAACAAAGCCCCAATTTGCTTGAAAAAACTTAAACAAATGTACAATACTTCTCTATTGTAGGGATCAAAAATAATCTTGAGGCTAAAACTTTTCTATCACTCATAATCAGCATAGCCATTTGCCATTTGATGTCCATCTCCTCCAAGTCATCTACACTTATCTGTTCAAGATCTTCATTGATTAATGAAGATTTAACATGGCTGGCAAGAAACGCTTCTAGAGTTTGGTCCACTTCGGAACTAGGTTTAGCAGTAGTAAAAGAGTCACCAGCAGCAGTATGAGCAGTAGTATGAGAACTTGAGTCAGTAAACTGAGAAGATTCACTGGACAACAAAGCAGTGTTGTGGGAATAACCAATTGGCTTCCTCTTTGCTTCAACATCAGCCTCAAAGACCTTGAGATCATTGTAGAGATCATCAAGTTCCTTGTTCTCCAAGTTTTCACTTTGTCTTAGAGACACAGTGTACATGGTCCATTCTTCTCCAAGAGATCTGAGAAACTTTCTGTTGATGTCATCATTGTCTATCTACACTCCAACAGTGGCCAACTCTCCTATCAGTTTGTTATATCTATCAAAGGTTTGAGTCATAGTCTCATTCTTTGATGACATAAAGTTCTCATATTGTTGCCTGAGAATTGCCTTTTGATTCCTTTTGGTACTCTTGGATCCTGCAAATCTTTTCTCTAAAGCTTGCCAAAGAACTTTTGCATTCTCACAGTTCATGAATTGATGTTGATACTCAATGGGATTTGCAAAGAGCAAAGTACTAAGAGCCTTCATCTCTGTCTGTCTGGTTTTTCTCTCTGCATCAGTTCTTGGTGGAGGAACAACACCATCTTCACCAGCTTTTCTCTCTGCAGGGCCATTCTCAATGACATCCCACATAGAGTAATCAATAAGCAACATGTGTTGCCTGATGCGAATTTTCCACATGTCAAACTCGTTTGGTTTGAGCATTGGAACTTTGTTTGCAAATACACCTTCTTGAGAATCCATTGTTTGATTTCAGATTCTGAGTTTATGGCTCTGATACCACTTGTCAGGATCGAATTCGTAGCAAGAATTAAACTAATTACTCAGAAAAAAATTAAAGAAGTTGCGGAAAAACACTTTAATTGGAAAACAAACAATGAACTTGAAAGATCAATTTCATTCAACACTTTTAATCACAAGATTACAATCAAAGCCTCAATCTGCAAGAACAACTCTCTCACAGACGAGCAATACTTCTCTATTGCTAGGAAATCTCTTGAGGCTCTGTTTTCTCTCAACAAACAAAAAGATATATCTCGTAATCCTCTCCAAAAGTATCTAACAACTATATATATATATATACAGATTACAAGATAAACATAAGGAAAACAAATCTTCTAAACTAATTTCAAGATATTCGGAATCTTTTCCTTATCACTCCAAACAGATTATCTTCCTTATCGCATCCTTAGAAGTAGCAGTAATAATGAGAAGCATTAACTGAAACTGTCAAAATTGACTAGCGGTAATAACTAGCAGCAATAACAAGTAGCAGCAATAACTTCTTAGCAGCAATAACCATTACTGCTTCTAGGTCTTCAAAACAGCAACACTAACTTCTGACAGCAGCAGTAATCATACTTAATTCTTCTAGCATCTCCATTACTACTGCAGCAGCATTAACTATCATTCAACAACAATAACTTTGGTTGAGCAGCAATAACCATACTTAGCAATTTCCATCCAGCCCGATACTTCTGCTTCACCAAATATCACCAAAATAACCTAACACACACACTCTCTCTCAATATATATATAGAGGGGTGGCTTCAAATGTACTTTTTGGTTGTAAACGTGAGGACAGCCCAGAGCGCGACACGTGGCAGATGACTAGGCGCCACATCAGATCCACGGCGGATGACTAGGCACGATTCATAGGAGGGCATTGAATTAAAGGGGGGGGACCACACTCAAAGCCGCCACGTGTCGTGCTCTTGGCTGTCCTCACATTCACAATCAAAAAGTGGTTCACATTTGAACTTTCCTTATAGGGGTGGATTCAAATGTGAACCACTTTTTCATTATGAACCGTGAGGACGAATCTCAGCCACACATCTTCGGTTATGGTGGACGTGATCACGGAGGATTGACGCAATTCATGGGAGGGTAGAGATTTTTAGTGGGGGAGGACTAGTCAAAGCCGCCTTTATTGACCGATGAGTGCTGAGATTCGTCCTCATGTTCATAAGGAAAAAATGGTTCACATTTGAACTTTCCTATATATATAGTCCATTTAATTGTTGCAGTCATCGGAAGCTCTTGAAACATTACATAAATTAGGTCGAAAGTTTGAAGAAACTATAATAACCGATGAAACTCGAGATAAGAAATATGGTGAAGTAGAAAAAGAGAAGCAATTGCAAGCTAAAGAATGTGGTTGTAGTCGACAAATAAAAGAGAAGTGGCAAAAGGCGGATAAAGCCTAGACTTAAAAAGAAAGAAAGCATTAGGAAGTTGATGATGAATCAAAAGACGGAGATGAAAAATAAGATCTTGTGATACTACTAGATCTATGTAGGCAATACATCATTCCTAGAAAAAACCTCATTTAGTTACTTTCCCTTTAAAAAGATCTTTTTGGTGGGTTTAGTACCATTCAAACAAGTAATAGAAAACACTTAATTTAGCCATTTCCCTCCTTTTATTTATTTCCATATTTATTCATTAAAACTTAATTTGGAAAATTTAAACCTAGAAAGAAATGAGAGAGCAACACCGACCACCTAAAGGAAGGAAGACATTGCAAAAATACGCACAATCAAAAGTCGTATATATTTGCCACCAAGAAATGATCATACCCTTTCATAAGGTATCAACTAAATTTCTAAAGAGGTGTTTCCAGTATGAAACTCTAACCGCCTTTTGATGTTTGTGAATGGACTTAGGTTTTATATACCAAGATAATGATACGCTTCAATGTCAGTTTGATTAATGTTTGAATAATTCATTTTGGGTTTTTATAAATAAAAATTGGATGAAATAATGTACTGATACCTAGTTTGGAGGAGGAAATGACACTCATCGAAGGAGCCATAAACCCGTGACCAAAATCTTCCTCGATCATGAAGTTCGTCCTACAAGCCGAGTGTTTTGAGTGATGGGTACACGAATGCCAGTCATTTGTGCTCAAAATTTTTTGGATATCATGCATTGTGCCTTAATTTATATTTTTAGGAGGTTGATTCTTAGTCGATACATTCAAAACACCTAATTTTTCTTTCTGGAACACCCCTCAGCAGGCAGAAATGTTCTAATGCATTGTTTGGCAAAAATAAGCTAACCTATTTCCTGGAAAAAGTTTATCTAGGCTTCACCTAGACTAGATCCCTTGCAATTTAGAAATTAAATTACGACCATAGGATGCTAGTGTCTGGAATCGAACCGGGATAGATGGGATATTCCACCATATCCCCTAAAAACTTAACAACTATATGTATTTGACTTTACGAGCATTTTAAGTCGAAAACCAAATAATCTTAAAATCATCTTGGGTTTGAATGAATTATTGGATTTCAATATTTTTACACCCATATACTTTGCCCCCTATAATAGACCCAAAAATTGGGGGGTCTTACAATTCAAATAGCTATCACAAAAATTGGCTTATCAAAAGCATAAGTATCCAAAATGGAACCACAACAAATTGGATCATCAAACCCAAGGAAAATAATGTTCTTAAAATTGGCTTATCATTTATAGTGTTCATTATATGAGAAAAGAAACCCTCCCTCTCTAAGAAACAAAAAAATAAAAGATGAGATTTGAGTAAGATCCTTGTCAAAATAGTCCATTCCACACTCCACCGTATCCAACATACACCCTTTTTCATTAATCCACAAACAAATCATTCCATTAATTACACCCGTCGTCTCAACATACAAAAACGCAACATCATAATACCACCAACCCGTTTCTCCTTTTCCCATGTTCAAAGCCGTGATCAACCGATCATCCTTTTTTCGCTACAACACACAAAAAAGTCATTTTCATGAACAAACAAAACCTTGAAAATAGAGTGGGGTACACATATAGAGGGTATGTATGGTTACCTGCCATCCAAACAAACAAATATTCAAAAAGTAAAGTAGTTGGTAGTTAATATATCAAAGTCATTTTACTAAGTGTCCAAAAGAGAGACTTAGGGTGACGACAAAAACTATGTTATCAAAGAGTCTTGACCACAAAATTGGTTTGTGGTGAAGTTGTTGGTGTGCACATGGGTGGCCAAGACACAATGGGAAATTTAGGTTTTCGTGCATGAGGAGGACCCCAATGCCCGATCCCTCCAGAAACTACAAGTTTCTGGTTACAGTTAAGGGACCCAAAGGAAAAGATGCATGAATCTTTTTCACGTGAAAGTGGTTGGAATCCTTCACTCTATAGTGTACACTACCCTTGATCAAAGTTACTTTCCTTTTTGAGACTCCACAAATGCTTTTTGAAAAAAAATGATCGGGAGAGGAAAACTTTTATCCGCGTTATCTCTCTCATTCTCTCACACACAAATACATACAAACAATATATATATATATATATATAGAGGTGGGTTCATACGAGAACCATGTCAATTTAAGAAAACGTAAGAACGAATCTCAGCCATACATCTTCGGTTACGGCGGACACGATCACGGAGGATTGACGCGATTCATGGGAGGGTGGAGATTAATATTAAAGGAGGGGACCCGGTTAAAGCCGCCTTTATTGACCGGATGAATGGCTGTGATTCATCCTCACGTTTTCTTAAAAAGTTATGTTTCTCGCATGAACCTTTCTCTCTCTCTGTATATATATATAGAGAGAGAGAACCTTTCTCTCTCTCTCTCTCTTTATATATATATATATATTGAACCTTCTCTCTCTCTCTCTCTCTCTCTCTCTCTCTTATATATATATATAGGCGATGGACTATTTGAGAAGTTGAATTTAATGTGAGATTCGTGAGAAATGGCCATCTGAACCGTTGATGTGTTTAAATCTCATACCCTCCCATGAATTGTGATATAGAATAGAATCGATCTGATGCATCTCAATGCATCATATCTTGGTACATCTCATCCTAATATGCATTCAACGGTTAATACCATTTCTTACGTTAACCTCAACTTATTACCGAAATCCAACTTTATATATATAAAAAAAATATATTGAGAGAGAGAGAGAGGTTCAAAGGAATACCCCAAATAACCGGAAAATTGAGTAATCCGCAAATGCACTTGTGTATACGGGTAATTTGTAATACGTACACATATGTATGTACAAATCAAACACAACTATTAAAAAAAAAAAAAAAAAAAAAACAACATGTATACGGAGTTTTTGTAATATGCACAAGTGTTATTATCCCAAAGAAACTCAAAATAACTTATTATTATTATTGAACTGGAAAAAAACACATTTTCTTACCTTTATGCACTAGTACAGGCGCGTATGCACTTGTGCATACGGGACAGATGGAGGGCTATGAGGGTATTCATTCGTTTTCCGTTTATTTGAGGTTTTACCTTGAACTTGACTCTCTCTCTCCCTCTCTCTCTCTCTCTCTCTATATTTATATATGTCTATATATAGGGTTGGCTTCATATATGTTGTTTTTATAAGACCTGTAACACTACAAAATAACATTGGAACTTTATATAAAAACATAGAAAAGACGCCGAACATTCACAACGAATGTGTTATGCTATGAACGGTTAATTTTATTTATATGGTTTCACGGGTCTTAAGAAAACAACATGATTTTATATCGCTCATGTAAAAAATCAAATGTGATTTACACTAACAAAAACAACTAAACCCCATCCAAACTGAAACATTTTGGGTTAGTAAAGTTTTATTGCTCGTGTGTTAAAGTATTCAGATGATAAACCAAGTAAACGAGACTCTGAATTCAAAAGATGAGGACAATATGCCAAATATACTGAATGGTGTGTTATTCACTTTGAATAATACATATTTATTTATAGTGAATATGTGATGTCGAGTTCTAACATTCGCAATCAAATTTAAGTTATAGGAGTAATGAATAAAAGTAGCCTATTTTTAAAATTAGTCTTGTTATGTAAATTTGAAAGCTTTATAAGGCTATCAGTACCCCAACCCTCCCAACCTAATTGTCATATCAGCTCCACAGCAGCTTTTTTCTAGCCCCACATTAACCCTCTGGAACCCTCTCTAATTAGTACCCCCAGCCTTCTCACACACAATACACACACCACACACACAAATTCAGCGGTGTGGGCAACCCGCTTAAAGCCGTAACCCGCCCAGCCCGCTGATGGTGTATCCCTACCCTCCCAATCCATTGAAGCCGACAGGCTTCATCCCCCCAACCCGCCAATGCGCTGCCGCTACGCATAGCCTAAGACGTTAAACTTATTGAGCTGTTTTTATCATAATTTTAAAATGTTGGACAACAGTTTTCAAAGTTTAATAACTTCAAAAAGAAAGTTTTGCTCGTTTATTAGTTTCTTTTTGCTGGTTTAGTAGTAATTTTTAATTCTTAATAATGATATAAAAAAATATGGGTGTTTTTCCATTATAATTATTTTTTAAATGGAAGGAAAAAATGGCATGTGCCTACGTTACCTTTTTCTGAATTCATTGGTCCCCATTTTTTTCAGTACATTTTAGAAACCTCAAGACATTTCTTCCTATCTACTTACCAATTATTTCTATAAATTTTAGAGACCACGAAGGTTTAAGTATTGAATAATCAAACAAACTTACATTATTTCGAAGTGATTTGAACTTTGAAGGATGACTTTCACAAAGATTGTCTTTTAGAGATACCCACCGGTGGACTCGAAAATTTTGATAGTAGCACTGCACTGTAAGAAACATAAATCTATATATAATAAATAAATAAATAAAGGAAAATATAAATCGACCTTTATATAAGGGAGATAGGTAAACCACAAGAGACCAAATAATGCAATATATTGTAAATCACAAGAACCAACAGTGTAATATAATATAAACTACAAAGACTTTTTCCATAATTATTTCAAAATATGAATCAACAGTGTAATAAAATGTAAACCGCTTGATCAAATATGTAATTTACCTTTATTTTACAAGGGCTACTAAAATTAATCTTTGTCTACTTATAGAAAATATAGTTCTGTTGGTACCAGTTTAATCCAATATTCTCAATTATTGTCGTGATCTTTGAATTAATTTTTCTCCCAATGTTAATAGAAAAATCTGTTCTCCACAAAAGGTAATTAATATAGTTATTTAATCAAGAAAAAGTAAAGGAAAGAAAACAAATGAAAAGGTTAATTTGTATAAAAAAACATATCTAAATTAAATTAGTCAAAGTTTATTTACTTTTAATTCAATTCTTTGTCACTCCACTTTGTTTTCGATCTTTAAGTCTCATTCACCATCTCCCCCACCATGAAAACGATACGTAAAACAATTGTTTTACATCCATAGAAAAGAAAGAAAAAATCAATTGTTAAACGTTTCTTTTAATAAAAGTTTCAAACCATATATGATATATATATATATATATATATATATTATAGAGAGGAAAGTTCAAATGTGAACCATTTTTTATTGTGAACATGAGAACAAATCTCAACCACTCATCCGGTCAATAAATGTGGCTTTGACCGATCCCCTTCCCCCCCCCTCCCCTCCTCTTATAATCTCTAACCTCCCATGAATCGCATCAATCCTCCGTGATCACGTCCATAGTAACCGAATATGTGTGGCTGAAATTCATCCTCATGTTCACAACCAAAATTGACTTCACATTTGAACCTGGCCCTATATATATATATAGTATTAGGTTCAAATGAGAATTGCTAAAACAATGTGAAGTAATGAAGTGATATTCACCACTCATCCGGTCAATAAATGCGGCTTTGACCGGTCACCCTACTTGAATCGTGGCCACCCTCCGTGAATCGCGTCCTCCATGACCGGTCAATGCCGCCTTTATTGACCGAATGAGTGGTAAAAATCACTTCTTTACTTCTTATTTTTAACACTTCTCATTTAAACCTTTCTTTCTCTTTCTTTATATATATAAATGTGTAGAAAGTTATTAAATAAGGACTAAAAAGAAAGTAATACAAATTTGTGATATATAAAGGGTTGTTAATTGAGAATATAGAATTAAAAATGATTTGTTTAGGCATGAATACGTGTATATAAACTATTTTAGAACCAAAAAGTAAAATTATAAGTTATATTGTAATTTATACGTTAACTAATTAATTTTTTGAGAAAAATATTTTCTTAAGATATATTGGCCAAGTGGGCCGGGCCGGGAATTCTTCACCGGTTATGCTCCATATAGATTGCATTAAAATTCGATGGATCTAAATGATTATTTAAAAAGTGGTTTGCAAGTTTTGTTATATTTTACTGGTTTGTAAGAAAGCGTTACCCTATGTATACGTATGATCAAGTTGTTTTTTAAGATCGATGAGATCAAAAGTTTATATATTAAACTTCATAACAATAGGTTGTGAAGGTAAAAAATTCGAACCTACATAGTGAAAACACTGTAAATGATACGTTTACGTTGTTTTTCACTATGAAAGTTCGAATTTTTTGTATTTTCACAACATTTTCACTGTGAAACTTCGAATATATATTTTACCTTCACAGTGTTTTTCTATGAAAGTTTGGATTTTTTTACCTTGTCAGTTTTTTTCACTATGAATGTTCGAACATTTTTTACCTTCACAGTGTTTTTCTGTGAAGTTTCATGCATGAAATATTGGTCTCACTAGTCTCACGAAAACAGTTTGGTCTCACTGAATCTAAAACACTGTGAAAATTAAAAAATAAATCCAAATTGTCACATTTTGCTATTGTGTGTGCGGTACTAAAAAAATTATCATTTAATGTACCAAAGTTTTTAGTGTATCGTGACCTACTATCAAAAGTTACCAGCCGGTTACCATCTTCTCCGACGACTTTTGCGACGACCACCATCTTCTCTCTCTCTATATATATATATATATAGAGAGAGAGGGGGGGGGGGGGAAGTTCAAATGTGAACTCATTTTTGGTTGTGAACGTGAGAACGAATCTCAGCCACTCATCCGATCAATAAAAGCGGCTTTGACTGGGTCCCCTCCTTTAATAATCTCCACCCTCCCATGAATCGAGTCAATCCTTCGTGATTGCGTCCACCGTAACCGAAGATGTGTGCCACGTGGCGCTCTTGGCTATCCTCATGTTCACAATGAAAAAGTGGTTCACATTACCCACCCCTATATATACATATAGGGTCTTCTATATATATATATATATATATATAGAGAGAGAGAGAGAGAGAGAGAGAGAGAGAGAGAAAGAGAGGAAAGTTCAAATGTGAACCACTTTTTGGTTGTGAACGTGAGGACAACCGAAAGCGCGACACGTGGCGGCTTTGAGTGTGGTCCCCCTCTTTAATTCAATGCCCTCCCATGAATCGCGCCTAGTCATCCGCCGTAGATCTGACGTGGCGCCTAGTCATGTGCCACGTGTCGCGCTCTTGGTTGTCCTCACGTTCACAACCAAAAAGTGGTTCACATTTGAACCCACCCCTATATATATATATATAGGAAAGTTCAAATGTGAAATCAATTTTCATTGTGAATGTGAGAACCACTAAAATCGCGTCACATGGCACACTCTGAATCGATGCCTAAGCTTTATTCAGATTGAATAAGGCTTTATTCTTTCAGTCAAAATATACATACTTTATTCAGACTAAATACAAGCTTTATCCACACCCCTTTATAGGGGGGTTGTGGGTAGGTATATGCGAGTGAGATAAAGGGGATTATAGGGGGATGTGACTAGGTATATTGTGAGTATAAGGGAGTGGGAATAGCGACCTCCATATGTCTGTGTGTGTATGTGTGTATATAGTGTTGGATTTAAATGAGAACGGTATTTATTTAAAAGAAAAAAAGTTCTTACTCGGTAGGTAAGGAAAAATATTTTTATCCAGTTAGTACTTATTGGGTAAGAGAAACTTACCAACAATTTATTTTCATAATTGATAAACGTTACCCAAGTGAAGGTGGTGATTTTTGCTGTCAGTACCTACCCAGTAAGTGCTTTCCACACTTATTGGATAAGCAGCTCTTAATTCCAAATCTAATATTTATGAGTTGTTTATAGGTGCCGTCCATAAGCATGTGCAATCAATAGGATTTTTGGAATCTACCAAACGGACAATAAACTAAAACAAGGTTTCTTGTAATAATCGTGAAGCTTTAGTTTTATACAAAGAAAACATTATAATTTACTATTTGTATATAAAACATACATACCAACGAGAGAGAAAGAGAGGAGAAAATGTGTTTTAATTTTCCACAAAATATTCTAAGAAAGACTCAAAAGAAATTTCAGAAGAATGAAGATCATAATGGGCATGAAGACCAAGAGAAGGAGAATGTTGGTTTGTTAGCAAGAGAGGTTGAGAGATGGAATAAAGATCAAGAGACGAAGACTCAAAAACCGAACATTTGATCATACCTTTTTGTCATACTGATTCAATATGGATGTTATCTCTTTTTGACCAAGTGTTTGTTGCTTCCATATATATTGTGGATTTAGAAATTTTTACTCATCATTTTCTATTTTAGAAAAAGTTTAACAAAGCTGTTGAAGATGTTCTGAGTTTGTAGTTTTCTTTGTTTGTTTGATCTTGTCATTTTCAGATACAATTTTATATTAATTTTGTTTCTGTAGTGGAAATCAATATTTACTTGAGAGGTGAAACACAATGCATTACTTTAACAAGTAAAGTAAATTAAAGGTTCTAAAACAAAGGAAAATGATAACTCTTGTTGTTAATCGTGTTTTCCAAGTATATGATTGATATGTTGTATTTCGGTATGTGCTTTTTCTACTATAGAAGAATAAAGTGCTACCATTTACCGATAATTACGCTCAGTGACTGGGGTCATCGATCACTGCGCCAAACCCCTAAAAATCCCCGTTAATTACGCTCTATGTTCTTCATTTCACAGAAAAAGGAGAGCGAATTGATGTACTTATTGGATCCATGGGGACTGACGGGGATCGAACCCACAACGTCCGCCTTGACAAGGCGGTGCTTTTGACTATCGAACTACAATCCCAGGGGAATCAGAAGGGATCTAGCCGAAAGTTTCGAAGGACTAGAATGGCTTAACCTAATAAGTACTTGGCCGTAGACTTAGAAACCCCCGATTTTCCAATAAAAATATTGGCCTACTTTCACACTGGATATATCGCATAATCCATTTAATGTGTTTAAAATCGTCAAACCTGCACCCACCCCCGAGTATATGCTTCAACATGAATCACACAAGGGTAGATTATAAACCTCTAGTAAAATGACCGTCCGTAACGCAACAGATAAAGTACATTACATACCCGATAATGTCTGCCCTGCAACGCCCCGTTAAGATCGGCTTTCGGGTTTTCTTGCCATCGCTAGTAAGGGTTGCCAATGATAAAATTGATTTAACTTTTTCTCTTTTAAAACTTTCTACCTAGTTACATTTAGTTCATTTAGGGGGTGTTTGGAAGTGCTTATTTGAAAGTTCTTATGACTTATCTCCTTCTTAGAAAGTCATAAGTTGTTTTTTAGGTGTTTAGATTAGCTTATTTTGTTTTTAGAAAAGTCAATAAGGAGATTTTTGGGAAGCCAAATTTTTTTTTTTTTACTTATTGCAGAAGTAAATAAGAAGCAAGGTTCTAATGGCGTGAGGCGTGGCGTGGCGGCGAGGCCAAGCCTCAAGCCTTAGGAGCCACGGCGAAGCCTTGGCGTTTTCAAGGCGTGACTTATACGTCAAATTTCTATTTCAATGAGTTAATAGTAATAAGAAAGTTAAAATCAAGTCATATATTAAAAACTAGCAAATAAAATCTTAAAAACATAAACGAGCCGAATAGGGGTGTAAATGAGCCGAGACAACTCGCGAGCTACTCGATATCGACTCGGTCAAAACTCGACTCGAATAAAACCCGACTCGAGATACTAACGACTCGGCTCGACTATGCTTAAGCCAAGACAACTCGTGAGCTACTCGAGATCGACTCGGTCAAAACTCGGTTAAAACTTGACTTGGTCAAA